>OY821520.1:218416646-218589146 GCA_963682025.1 Cordilura impudica
AGTAGACCACATAGGAATAGAAAGTTTCCTTTGTAATCGTTTCGAGATAAAAGTGGCTTGTGCGGCTGGGTCAATTAATGCTCGAGCAGAGCTTAACACCCCATGAGTGTCCACTTCACAAATAGTTGTACCTAACAGAACGGTAGAATGCGGGTTAAAATCTAACTGAGTACTAAAGGTTTGATACGAGCGGGCTGCCCCAGAAGTAGAAGGGCACTCATCCGAGTTGAGGGGGGGTTGTGAACTTCTCGGAACAAATACAGGTGTAGTCTGAGAGGGGTTTTGTGGTAAAGACGTGCCGGATGTGTTCCGAGAAGGTTGACTGTCTCTATGTAAGAGCGAATGATGTTTCTGTTTGCAATGAAAGCAAACGTGTACACTTTTACAGATCTTAAATTCATGGGACGTGGCTAAACAGTTTGTGCAACACTTAAATCGTTTAACGCTCGCCAAGCGTTCATCCACACTTTGCCTCAAAAATGTCGGACACAGCCTCAATGGATGTTGTTCTCGGCATAGAACACAACGACTAACGGATTGACTCGGTTTAGTCTTGGTCGCAAAACTGTTTATCTTTTTTGAATCACTGAGGGGTTTTCTGAAACTATTGTTCAAATTCATACTCATATTCCGAGGTTGGCTCTGATTCACCTGTGAGCCCTTTATATCATAAACAGACTCAAGAGTCTGGTAACGAGCCGTCAAAAACTTACCATTTCATGCCATTTTGGCATAATCGCATCGCGTTTCAATGACTGTTCCCAAAGACTCAACGTGTTATCGGGTAATTTTGTCGAGCAAATATATACAAAAATCACATGCCAACTTTCCGTATTAATATCGAGCAACGATAAATTTGTGATACAATCGTTTATGGTTCGCTGTAAACTCTTCAAATTAGGGCCCGTTTCACGTATAACGGGAGAAATGTTAAACAGAATTTTCAACTGGGCGTTTATGAGAACTCGCTTATTCTCATATCTATCCATTAAATTTTGCCAAGCTAAGGCGAACCCATCATTTGTCAAAGGACAAGTTCGGATTATATTGTGAGCTTCGCCCTTTGTCTTCTGCAATAGATAGTACAGTTTCTCAACAGGGCTTAACCGGGGGTTATTCTTATATAAAGCTGAAAACATATCTCTGAAAGTAGGCCAATTAACGTAATCCCCATAGAAGACCTCCGTATCACACGGTGGTAAATGGATCAGGGGGGAGCTATCTGAGGCACCTCATTGGCTCTCTGTTCATTAAGAGAAATTGCCTTTAAGCGCTCGACATGACCAGTGACGAAGGATATACCACGAATGTAGGTGGAGTATGAGGCCATGTACCTCTGCTTAACTTCCTTTACGAGTTTCTTGTTCGCCTCCGAATCAAGCATTATAGACTCGTAAGATTCCCGAACCGCTTCCCATAAACGATTTAATTCCCTCTCATGAACAGCCAGTGATCCGTGGTTATGATCAGCTGAAGGTATAAGAGCTATAAAAGCTTCAAAATCTGTCAAACGATCAGACATTTTAACCAACTCGGATATATCAGACATTTTTAGAGTCTATTTACGGAACAATCGCAAGTAAATAAAATATATTCAGGAAAACTGAATAAAACCGTTCCAAAAAATATCCTCCCCGACAAATGAAAATCAAAAACCTAAACGCAACAGAAAACGGGAAAATATCCTCAAAATTTGACCAAAACCGAGTAAATTGGACAAATTAAATTCCAAAATCAATTTAAAAAAAAATCTCGAGAAAACAAACTAATCGGGGATCCTCGAAAATAAATCGAAAATACAAAAAATTCGGCGAAAAGATTTGAAATGTAAATTATGTGAAATCGTATTTACACTGAGGTTTCGAATAATCTGATAAAAAAAAGAAATGTCGAAAAACCGGGATAAATTATCGACTTTTAATTAATTGGCAACTTTAAATAATATTTAGACAATTTTTCTCAGTGTAAATGCACTAAATTGTAAAAAAAAAGGTATAAAAATTCCAATATCTCAGAGCGTATTTACACTGATTTCGATAAATCGAGTAAAAGAAAATTCAAAAAACCGGGATAAATTTCGAATTTTAGCTAATTTTCACTTTTAAATAATTTTAACCACAATTGTTTTCAGTGGAAATGCGCTCTATTGCAAAAAAATTTACAAATAAAATCAATTTACAAAAGTGTTGCAGCGAATCACTTCGGATAAATAACTTCGGATAAATTAATTTTCTTTAAACAATAAAATTTTCTTCAACACGGTCTAAAAATTCGAATAATCGTGGGTTGTATTTAACATTCACTCCAAAATGAAATATGAATCGAATATTCACACAAATTATTCTCACGATATAAATGACTCGGGTATTTGTTTTATTCGAAACGGTGCAACACTAATGCAATATGTGTGACAACATATATATAATACACCAACAATAATAAAAAAAACCACTTGTTTTATTTTAACACTTTTATCTACCGCTAAAAAATTTATATTTGTTCCGCGCACACTTCAATATAAATATATTTATCCAAAAATAAATAAATTATTTATGTAATTATTCTTTACGAAAAAAAAAAGAAAAAATTCACAACACTATTTGGTATTATGAGTGTTTATAATTTAACAACGAGTAAGTTAATTTTCTCTCATTCTCTTTTATGTTATATTCGCAGTGGTATTAGTAGCTTAACAATAACTATCGGGTTAAGAGATTGTTAAGCCACCCTCATAAAAAACAAAACGCACTTTTTAAGAGAATATTTAACGAATTAGAATAAACACAATATATATTAAAAAAAAATAGCGGGAGTGTTATTTTCGTTATGGTTTTTTATGCACTGTTTTTGTTGGTATATTTTGTATATTTTTAAATATAAATGTTTAGCGGGTTTACACTATGTACTAGCTATTTTTTTTCACAGCACTTTATATTTCTTATATGTTGTCACAGTTTTAGTTATTCTTTTGCACTTATAATTTTATCACTTTAAATTTCACACACGTACCTTTTTATTAATTTAATTAATTTTAATTGGTGGTTAATTTATATGGTATTAAATACCTATGCAGCTGCCACAAACACCAGGAAAGCGAGGAATTCCTGAAAATAAAAATAATTTTCTGGGAAATTATTTTACAAGTACGGACGGATTATTATAATCCGGTTCGATAGGACCAAATGTTTTTTCTCAGTAAAATAATTTTCCCAAAAAAAAAAAAAATATACGAAAAGAATAAACACAATTAGAATTTATGTTTTCTTAAACGTTATAAATATTTATTTGTAAAGAGCGGGGGTGGAATGTACAACGTACCTTAAGCGGGGTATACAACAGTATGAGCCATCAGCTTAAGCAAAGCACAATCAAAGGCTACGGAGAACAGCCAACAAGTGCTTCGTTAAGCTGACAATAGGCCGGTTCGCTAATCTGCGCGTAAACAATAATAATAATAATAATAATAATAATAATAATAATAATAATAATAATAATAATAATAATAATAATAATAATAATAATAATAATAATAATAATAATAATAATAATAATAATAATAATAATAATAATAATAATAATAATAATAATAATAATAATAATAATAATAATAATAATAATAATAATAATAATAATAATAATAATAATAATAATAATAATAATAATAATAATAATAATAATAATAATAATAATAATAATAATAATAATAATAATAATAATAATAATAATAATAATAATAATAATAATAATAATAATAATAATAATAATAATAATAATAATAATAATAATAATAATAATAATAATAATAATAATAATAATAATAATAATAATAATAATAATAATAATAATAATAATAATAATATAATAATAATAATAATAATAATAATAATAATAATAATAATAATAATAATAATAATAATAATAATAATAATAATAATAATAATAATAATAATAATAATAATAATAATAATAATAATAATAATAATAATAATAATAATAATAATAATAATAATAATAATAATAATAATAATAATAATAATAATAATAATAATAATAATAATAATAATAATAATAATAATAATAATAATAATAATAATAATAATAATAATAATAATAATAATAATAATAATAATAATAATAATAATAATAATAATAATAATAATAATAATAATAATAATAATAATAATAATAAATAATAATAATAATAATAATAATAATAATAATAATAATAATAATAATAATAATAATAATAATAATAATAATAATAATAATAATAATAATAATAATAATAATAATAATAATAATAATAATAATAATAATAATAATAATAATAATAATAATAATAATAATAATAATAATAATAATAATAATAATAATAATAATAATAATAATAATAATAATAATAATAATAATAATAATAATAATAATAATAATAATAATAATAATAATAATAATAATAATAATAATAATAATAATAATAATAATAATAATAATAATAATAATAATAATAATAATAATAATAATAATAATAATAATAATAATAATAATAATAATAATAATAATAATAATAATAATAATAATAATAATAATAATAATAATAATAATAATAATAATAATAATAATAATAATAATAATAATAATAATAATAATAATAATAATAATAATAATAATAATAATAATAATAATAATAATAATAATAATAATAATAATAATAATAATAATAATAATAATAATAATAATAATAATAATAATAATAATAATAATAATAATAATAATAATAATAATAATAATAATAATAATAATAATAATAATAATAATAATAATAATAATAATAATAATAATAATAATAATAATAATAATAATAATAATAATAATAATAATAATAATAATAATAATAATAATAATAATAATAATAATAATAATAATAATAATAATAATAATAATAATAATAATAATAATAATAATAATAATAATAATAATAATAATAATAATAATAATAATAATAATAATAATAATAATAATAATAATAATAATAATAATAATAATAATAATAATAATAATAATAATAATAATAATAATAATAATAATAATAATAATAATAATAATAATAATAATAATAATAATAATAATAATAATAATAATAATAATAATAATAATAATAATAATAATAATAATAATAATAATAATAATAATAATAATAATAATAATAATAATAATAATAATAATAATAATAATAATAATAATAATAATAATAATAATAATAATAATAATAATAATAATAATAATAATAATAATAATAATAATAATAATAATAATAATAATAATAATAATAATAATAATAATAATAATAATAATAATAATAATAATAATAATAATAATAATAATAATAATAATAATAATAATAATAATAATAATAATAATAATAATAATAATAATAATAATAATAATAATAATAATAATAATAATAATAATAATAATAATAATAATAATAATAATAATAATAATAATAATAATAATAATAATAATAATAATAATAATAATAATAATAATAATAATAATAATAATAATAATAATAATAATAATAATAATAATAATAATAATAATAATAATAATAATAATAATAATAATAATAATAATAATAATAATAATAATAATAATAATAATAATAATAATAATAATAATAATAATAATAATAATAATAATAATAATAATAATAATATAATAATAAATAATAATAATAATAATAATAATAATAATAATAATAATAATAATAATAATAATAATAATAATAATAATAATAATAATAATAATAATAATAATAATAATAATATAATAATAATAATAATAATAATAATAATAATAATAATAATAATAATAATAATAATAATAATAATAATAATAATAATAATAATAATAATAATAATAATAATAATAATAATAATAATAATAATAATAATAATAATAATAATAATAATAATAATAATAATAATAATAATAATAATAATAATAATAATAATAATAATAATAATAATAATAATAATAATAATAATAATAATAATAATAATAATAATAATAATAATAATAATAATAATAATAATAATAATAATAATAATAATAATAATAATAATAATAATAATAATAATAATAATAATAATAATAATAATAATAATAATAATAATAATAATAATAATAATAATAATAATAATAATAATAATAATAATAATAATAATAATAATAATAATAATAATAATAATAATAATAATAATAATAATAATAATAATAATAATAATAATAATAATAATAATAATAATAATAATAATAATAATAATAATAATAATAATAATAATAATAATAATAATAATAATAATAATAATAATAATAATAATAATAATAATAATAATAATAATAATAATAATAATAATAATAATAATAATAATAATAATAATAATAATAATAATAATAATATAATAATAATAATAATAATAATAATAATAATAATAATAATAATAATAATATAATAATAATAATAATAATAATAATAATAATAATAATAATAATAATAATAATAATAATAATAATAATAATAATAATAATAATAATAATAATAATAATAATAATAATAATAATAATAATAATAATAATAATAATAATAATAATAATAATAATAATAATAATAATAATAATAATAATAATAATAATAATAATAATAATAATAATAATAATAATATAATAATAATAATAATAATAATAATAATAATAATAATAAATAATAATAATAATAATAATAATAATAATAATATAATAATAATAATAATAATAATAATAATAATAATAATAATAATAATAAATAATAATAATAATAATAATAATAATAATAATAATAATAATAATAATAATAATAATAATAATAATAATAATAATAATAATAATAATATAATAATAATAATAATAATAATAATAATAATAATAATAATAATAATAATAATAATAATAATAATAATAATAATAATAATAATAATAATAATAATAATAATAATAATAATAATAATAATAATAATAATAATAATAATAATAATAATAATAATAATAATAATAATAATAATAATAATAATAATAATAATAATAATAATAATAATAATAATAATAATAATAATAATAATAATAATAATAATAATAATAATAATAATAATAATAATAATAATAATAATAATAATAATAATAATAATAATAATAATAATAATAATAATAATAATAATAATAATAATAATAATAATAATAATAATAATAATAATAATAATAATAATAATAATAATAATAATAATAATAATAATAATAATAATAATAATAATAATAATAATAATAATAATAAAATAATAATAATAATAATAATAATAATAATAATAATAATATAATAATAATAATAATAATAATAATAATAATAATAATAATAATATAATAATAATAATAATAATAATAATAATAATAATAATAATAATAATAATAATAATAATAATAATAATAATAATAATAATAATAATAATAATAATAATAATAATAATAATAATAATAATAATAATAATAATAATAATAATAATAATTAATAATAATAATAATAATAATAATAATAATAATAATAATATAATAATAATAATAATAATAATAATAATAATAATAATAATAATAATAATAATAATAATAATAATAATATAATAATAATAATAATAATAATAATAATAATAATAATAATAATAATAATAAAATAATAATAATAATAATAATAATAATAATAATAATAATAATAATAATAATAATAATAATAATAATAATAATAATAATAATAATAATAATAATAATAATAATAATAATAATAATAATAATAATAATAATAATAATAATAATAATAATAATAATAATAATAATAATAATAATAATAATAATAATAATAATAATAATAATAATAATATAATAATAATAATAATAATAATAATAATAATAATAATAATAATAATAATAATAATAATAATAATAATAATAATAATAATAATAATAATAATAAAATAATAATAATAATATAATAATAATAATAATAATAATAATAATAATAATAATAATAATAATAATAATAATAATAATAATAATAATAATAATAATAATAATAATAATAATAATAATAATAATAATAATAATAATAATAATAATAATAATAATAATAAAAATAATTAATAATAATAATAATAATAATAATAAAAATATTATAATAATAAATAATAATATAATTAGAATAATAATAATAATAATAATAATAATAATAATAATAATAAAATAATAATTAATAATAATAATAATAATTAATAATAAATAATAATAATAATATAATAATAATAATAATAATAATAATAATAATAATAATAATAATAATAATAATAATAATAATAATAATAATAATAATAATAATAAAATAATAATAATAATAATAATAATAATAATAATAATAATAATAATAATAATAATAATAATAATAATAATAATAATAATAATAATAATAATAATAATAAATAATAATAATAATAATAATAATAAATAATAATAATAATAATAATAATAATAATAATAATAATAATAATAATAATAATAATAATAATAATAATAATAATAATAATAATAATAATAATAATAATATAATAATAATAATAATAATAATAATTAATAATAATAATAATAATAATAATAATAATAATAATAATAATAATAATAATAATAATAATAATAAATAATAATAATAATAATAATAATAATAATAATAATAATAATATAATAATAATAATAATAATAATAATAATAATAATAATAATAATAATAATAATAATAATAATAATAATAATAATAATAATAATAATAATAATAATAATAATAATAATAATAATAATAATAATAATAATAATAATAATAATAATAATAATAATAATAATAATAATAATAATAATAATAATAATAATAATAATAATAATAATAATAATAATAATAATAATAATAATAATAATAATAATAATAATAATAATAATAATAATAATAATAATAATAATAATAATAATAATAATAATAATAATAATAATAATAATAATAATAATAATAATAATAATAATAATAATAATAATAATAATAATAATAATAATAATAATAATAATAATAATAATAATAATAATAATAATAATAATAATAATAATAATAATAATAATAATAATAATAATAATAATAATAATAATAATAATAATAATAATAATAATAATAATAATAATAATAATAATAATAATAATAATAATAATAATAATAATAATAATAATAATAATAATAATAATAATAATAATAATAATAATAATAATAATAATAATAATAATAATAATAATAATAATAATAATAATAATAATAATAATAATAATAATAATAATAATAATAATAATAATAATAATAATAATAATAATAATAATAATAATAATAATAATAATAATAATAATAATAATAATAATAATAATAATAATAATAATAATAATAATAATAATAATAATAATAATAATAATAATAATAATAATAATAATAATAATAATAATAATAATAATAATAATAATAATAATAATAATAATAATAATAATAATAATAATAATAATAATAATAATAATAATAATAATAAATAATAATAATAATAATAATAATAATAATAATAATAATAATAATAATAATAATAATAATAATAATAATAATAATAATAATAATAATAATAATAATAAATAATAATAATAATAATAATAATAATAATAATAATAATAATAATAATAATAATAATAATAATAATAATAATAATAATAATAATAATAATAATAATAATAATAATAATAATAATAATAATAATAATAATAATAATAATAATAATAATAATAATAATAATAACAATAAATAACAATAACAATAACAATAACAATAACAATAACAATAACAATAACAATAACAATAACAATAACAATAACAATAACAATAACAATAACAATAACAATAACAATAACAATAACAATAACAATAACAATAACAATAACAATAACAATAACAATAACAATAACAATAACAATAACAATAACAATAACAATAACAATAACAATAACAATAACAATAACAATAACAATAACAATAACAATAACAATAACAATAACAATAACAATAACAATAACAATAACAATAACAATAACAATAACAATAACAATAACAATAACAATAACAATAACAATAACAATAACAATAACAATAACAATAACAATAACAATAACAATAACAATAACAATAACAATAACAATAACAATAACAATAACAATAACAATAACAATAACAATAACAATAACAATAACAATAACAATAACAATAACAATAACAATAACAATAACAATAACAATAACAATAACAATAACAATAACAATAACAATAACAATAACAATAACAATAACAATAACAATAACAATAACAATAACAATAACAATAACAATAACAATAACAATAACAATAACAATAACAATAACAATAACAATAACAATAACAATAACAATAACAATAACAATAACAATAACAATAACAATAACAATAACAAAATAACAATAACAATAACAATAACAATAACAATAACAATAACAATAACATAACAATAACAATAACAATAACAATAACAATAACAATAACAATAACAATAACAATAACAATAACAATAACAATAACAATAACAATAACAATAACAATAACAATAACAATAACAATAACAATAACAATAACAATAACAATAACAATAACAATAACAATAACAATAACAATAACAATAACAATAACAATAACAATAACAATAACAATAACAATAACAATAACAATAACAATAACAATAACAATAACAATAACAATAACAATAACAATAACAATAACAATAACAATAACAATAACAATAACAATAACAATAACAATAACAATAACAATAACAAAACAATAACAATAACAATAACAATAACAATAACAATAACAATAACAATAACAATAACAATAACAATAACAATAACAATAACAATAACAATAACAATAACAATAACAATAACAATAACAATAACAATAACAATAACAATAACAATAACAATAACAATAACAATAACAATAACATAACAATAACAATAACAATAACAATAACAATAACAATAACAATAACAATAACAATAACAATAACAATAACAATAACAATAACAATAACAATAACAATAAACAATAACAATAACAATAACAATAACAATAACAATAACAATAACAATAACAATAACAATAACAATAACAATAACAATAACAATAACAATAACAATAACAATAACAATAACAATAACAATAACAATAACAATAACAATAACAATAACAATAACAATAACAATAACAATAACAATAACAATAACAATAACAATAACAATAACAATAACAAATAACAATAACAATAACAATAACAATAACATAACAATAACAATAACAATAACAATAACAATAACAATAACAATAACAATAACAATAACAATAACAATAACAATAACAATAACAATAACAATAACAATAACAATAACAATAACAATAACAATAACAATAACAATAACAATAACAATAACAATAACAATAACAATAACAATAACAATAACAATAACAATAACAATAACAATAACAATAACAATAACAATAACAATAACAATAACAATAACAATAACAATAACAATAACAATAACAATAACAATAACAATAACAATAACAATAACAATAACAATAACAATAACAATAACAATAACAATAACAATAACAATAACAATAACAATAACAATAACAATAACAATAACAATAACAATAACAATAACAATAACAATAACAATAACAATAACAATAACAATAACAATAACAATAACAATAACAATAACAATAACAATAACAATAACAATAACAATAACAATAACAATAACAATAACAATAACAAATAACAATAACAATAACAATAACAATAACAATAACAATAACAATAACAATAACAATAACAAAAACAATAACAATAACAATAACAATAACAATAACAATAACAATCCACCCCCCCCCCCCCCCCCCCCCCCCCCCCCCCCCCCCCCCCACCCCCACCAATAACAATAACAATAACAATAACAATAACAATAACAATAACAATAACAATAACAATAACAATAACATAACAATAACAATAACAATAACAATAACAATAACAATAACAATAACAATAACAATAACAATAACAATAACATACAATAACAATAACAATAACAATAACAATAACAATAACAATAACAATAACAATAACAATAACAATAACAATAACAATAACAATAACAATAACAATAACAATAACAATAACAATAACAATAATAACAATAACAATAACAATAACAATAACAATAACAATAACAAAAACAATGAACAATAACAATAACAATAACAATAACAATAACAATAACAATAACAATAACAATAACAATAACAATAACAATAACAATAACAATAACAATAACAATAACAATAACAATAACAATAACAATAACAATAACAATAACAATAACAATAACAATAACAATAACAATAACAATAACAATAACAATAACAATAACAATAACAATAACAATAACAATAACAATAACAATAACAATAACAATAACAATAACAATAACAATAACAATAACAATAACAATAACAATAACAATAACAATAACAATAACAATAACAATAACAATAACAATAACAATAACAATAACAATAACAATAACAATAACAATAACAATAACAATAACAATAACAATAACAATAACAATAACAATAACAATAACAATAACAATAACAATAACAATAACAATAACAATAACAATAACAATAACAATAACAATAACAATAACAATAACAATAACAATAACAATAACAATAACAATAACAATAACAATAACAATAACAATAACAATAACAATAACAATAACCAATAACAAATAACCAATAACAATAACAATAACAATAACAATAACAATAACAATAACATACAATAACAATAACAATAACAATAACAATAAACAATAACAATAACAATAACAATAACAATAACAATAACAATAACAATAACAATAACAATAACAATAACAATAACAATAACAATAACAATAACAATAACAATAACAATAACAATAACAATAACAATAACAATAACAATAACAATAACAATAACAATAACAATAACAATAACAATAACAATAACAATAACAATAACAATAACAATAACAATAACAATAACAAATAACAATAACAATAACAATAACAATAACAATAACAATAACAATAACAATAACAATAACAATAACAATAACAATAACAATAACAATAACAATAACAATAACAATAACAATAACAATAACAATAACAATAACAATAACAATAACAATAACAATAACAATAACAATAACAATAACAATAACAATAACAATAACAATAACAATAACAATAACAATAACAATAACAATAACAATAACAATAACAATAACAATAACAATAACAATAACAATAACAATAACAATAACAATAACAATAACAATAACAATAACAATAACAATAACAATAACAATAACAATAACAATAACAATAACAATAACAATAACAATAACAATAACAATAACAATAACAATAACAATAACAATAACAATAACAATAACAATAACAATAACAATAACAATAACAATAACAATAACAATAACAATAACAATAACAATAACAATAACAATAACAATAACAATAACAATAACAATAACAATAACAATAACAATAACAATAACAATAACAATAACAATAACAATAACAATAACAATAACAATAACAATAACAATAACAATAACAATAACAATAACAATAACAATAACAATAACAATAACAATAACATAACAATAACAATAACAATAACAATAACAATAACAATAACAATAACAATAACAATAACAATAACAATAACAATAACAATAACAATAACAAATAACAATAACAATAACAATAACAATAACAAAAACAATAACAATAACAATAACAATAACAATAACAATAACAATAACAATAACAATAACAATAACAATAACAATAACAATAACAATAACAATAACAATAACAATAACAATAACAATAACAATAACAATAACAATAACAATAACAATAACAATAACAATAACAATAACAATAACAATAACAAAACAATAACAATAACAATAACAATAACAATAACAATAACAATAACAATAACAATAACAATAACAATAACAATAACAATAACAATAACAATAACAATAACAATAACAATAACAATAACAATAACAATAACAATAACAATAACAATAACAATAACATAACAAATAACAATAACAATAACAATAACAATAACAATAACAATAACAATAACAATAACAATAACAATAACAATAACAATAACAATAACAATAACAATAACAATAACAATAACAATAACAATAACAATAACAATAACAATAACAATAACAATAACAATAACAATAACAATAACAATAACAATAACAATAACAATAACAATAACAATAACAATAACAATAACAATAACAATAACAATAACAATAACAATAACAATAACAATAACAATAACAATAACAATAACAATAACAATAACAAATAACAATAACAATAACAATAACAATAACAATAACAATAACAATAACAATAACAATAACAATAACAATAACAATAACAATAACAATAACAATAACAATAACAATAACAATAACAATAACAATAACAATAACAATAACAATAACAATAACAATAACAATAACAATAACAATAACAATAACAATAACAATAACAATAACAATAACAATAACAAATAACAATAACAATAACAATAACAATAACATACAATAACAATAACAATAACAATAACAATAACAATAACAATAACAATAACAATAACAATAACAATAACAATACAAACAAACAATAACAATAACAAAAAATAACAATAACAATAACAATAACAATAACAATAACAATAACAATAACAATAACAATAACAATAACAATAACAATAACAATAACAATAACAATAACAATAACAATAACAATAACAATAACAATAACAATAACAATAACAATAACAATAACAATAACAATAACAATAACAATAAACATAACAATAATACCAATAACAATAACAATAACAATAACAATAACAATAACAATAACAATAACAATAACAATAACAATAACAATAACAATAACAATAACAATAACAATAACAATAACAATAACAATAACAATAACAATAACAATAACAATAACAATAACAATAACAATAACAATAACAATAACAATAACAATAACAATAACAATAACAATAACAATAACAATAACAATAACAATAACAATAACAATAACAATAACAATAACAATAACAATAACAATAACAATAACAATAACAACAATAACAATAACAATAACAATAACAATAACAATAACAATAACAATAACAATAACAATAACAATAACAATAACAATAACAATAACAATAACAATAACAATAACAATAACAATAACAATAACAATAACAATAACAATAACAATAACAATAACAATAACAATAACAATAACAATAACAATAACAATAACAATAACAATAACAATAACAATAACAATAACAATAACAATAACAATAACAATAACAATAACAATAACAATAACAATAACAATAACAATAACAATAACAATAACAATAACAATAACAATAACAATAACAATAACAATAACAATAACAATAACAATAACAATAACAATAACAATAACAATAACAATAACAATAACAATAACAATAACAATAACAATAACAATAACAATAACAATAACAATAACAATAACAATAACAATAACAATAACAATAACAATAACAATAACAATAACAATAACAATAACAATAACAATAACAATAACAATAACAATAACAATAACAATAACAATAACAATAACAATAACAATAACAATAACAATAACAATAACAATAACAATAACAATAACAATAACAATAACAATAACAATAACAATAACAATAACAATAACAATAACAATAACAATAACAATAACAATAACAATAACAATAACAATAACAATAACAATAACAATAACAATAACAATAACAATAACAATAACAATAACAATAACAATAACAATAACAATAACAATAACAATAACAATAACAATAACAATAACAATAACAATAACAATAACAATAACAATAACAATAACAATAACAATAACAATAACAATAACAATAACAATAACAATAACAATAACAATAACAATAACAATAACAATAACAATAACAATAACAATAACAATAACAATAACAATAACAATAACAATAACAATAACAATAACAATAACAATAACAATAACAATAACAATAACAATAACAATAACAATAACAATAACAATAACAATAACAATAACAATAACAATAACAATAACAATAACAATAACAATAACAATAACAATAACAATAACAATAACAATAACAATAACAATAACAATAACAATAACAATAACAATAACAATAACAATAACAATAACAATAACAATAACAATAACAATAACAATAACAATAACAATAACAATAACAATAACAATAACAATAACAATAACAATAACAATAACAATAACAATAACAATAACAATAACAATAACAATAACAATAACAATAACAATAACAATAACAATAACAATAACAATAACAATAACAATAACAATAACAATAACAATAACAATAACAATAACAATAACAATAACAATAACAATAACAATAACAATAACAATAACAATAACAATAACAATAACAATAACAATAACAATAACAATAACAATAACAATAACAATAACAATAACAATAACAATAACAATAACAATAACAATAACAATAACAATAACAATAACAATAACAATAACAATAACAATAACAATAACAATAACAATAACAATAACAATAACAATAACAATAACAATAACAATAACAATAACAATAACAATAACAATAACAATAACAATAACAATAACAATAACAATAACAATAACAATAACAATAACAATAACAATAACAATAACAATAACAATAACAATAACAATAACAATAACAATAACAATAACAATAACAATAACAATAACAATAACAATAACAATAACAATAACAATAACAATAACAATAACAATAACAATAACAATAACAATAACAATAACAATAACAATAACAATAACAATAACAATAACAATAACAATAACAATAACAATAACAATAACAATAACAATAACAATAACAATAACAATAACAATAACAATAACAATAACAATAACAATAACAATAACAATAACAATAACAATAACAATAACAATAACAATAACAATAACAATAACAATAACAATAACAATAACAATAACAATAACAATAACAATAACAATAACAATAACAATAACAATAACAATAACAATAACAATAACAATAACAATAACAATAACAATAACAATAACAATAACAATAACAATAACAATAACAATAACAATAACAATAACAATAACAATAACAATAACAATGACAATGACAATAACAATAACAATAACAATAACAATAACAATAACAATAACAATAACAATAACAATAACAATAACAATAACAATAACAATGACAATGACAATAACAATAACAATAACAATAACAATAACAATAACAATAACATTAACATTAACAATAACAATAACAATAACAATAACAATAACAATAACAATAGCAATAGCAATAACAATAGCAATAACAATAACAATAACAATAACAATAACAGTAACAATAACAATAACAACAACAACAACAATAACAATAACATTAACAATAACAATAATAATAATAATAATAATAATAATAATAATAATAATAATAATAATAATATTAATAGTAATAACAACAACAATAATAATAATAATAATTATAATAGCAATATATTATAAGAATAGAATAACATAAAATAATATAATGGTAGAATAAGTATGGTATAAATAAATAATATAATAATTTACAGACACTTTTTCTTGAGTGTAAGTGATCAGTCAAACAAACGTATGTCAGTCGCGACTTTGCGTAAAACAATTCGTCATTGTGACGCCCGTATTACCATGCACTATGTATGTTTGTATTGCGGTTCATTTAACTCTATTTCCCATATGCTGAGTCGTTACTTTTTTCTATGAACGTTCTGCATTGGGGTAGAGTAATGCAATATTGTTTCCGCATATTCAGTTGCAATTTTTTTGTAAATGACATACTTCGTTTTTTTATTGAATCATTTCGAATAAAGTGTGCCATGAACATGAAACTGGTCATTGTTTTTTTTGTATTTTTATTTGTACTATATTATTACTGTTACTTTATTTTTTGTATGTTTGTTTAATTGTTTTTTTTTTTGTATTTTTATTTGTACTATATTATTACTGTTACTTTATTGTTTGTATGTTTGTTTAATTGTTTTTTTTTTTTGTATTTTTATTTGTACTATATTATTACTGTTATTTTATTTTCTTGTTTGTTTGTATGTTTGTTTATTTTTTTCAATTAATTTTATTTTCATAAGTTAATCTTAAGATTTTTGTATAAATAAAGTATAGACAGTGCATAAGGCAGCAGATGAAAACTAGAGGCCGCACTGTCTGGTACGGAATCTGGGTTTGTTTGTTCTTTTCTTTTTCTCCACAGCTACATTGACGCCGTTTGGGCGTCGATTGACAGCGCTTGCCAGCGCTAAAACAGAGTAGGCAAAGCCGGGTTTTTTTTTGTTTGTTTTGTTTCAGCTGTAGGAGGATAACACACGTATGATACCTGTCTCTAGTAACTTTTGTATTTCATTATTTACAAAACTGTTTGCAGATAGAGGATATGGATAATGCTTACTCCATACCGGATTTTCATCGATAGTACCTATTTCCGCCCTAATATCCGTTCTAAACGGCAAATTTAAATCTATATTTGAGTGTAACTTAGACACTGTTTTGCGTATATCGTCGCGTAGTTCCGAAAGTGCCATTATCTCATGATCATCATTTTCAATTGAGGCATTCGAATTCAATCCCCTATGATAATCTTCATCAACAATTTCACCTAAAATTTTTAAATCTTCCCCACCTTCCTCTGCGGCACTCTCGTCACCACTCCTATTATTGTGATTTCTCACCGAAATACTGTTATCAATATTTTCCGCTTTGAAATTAACAAATTTCTCGCAATAATTCCTACAGGTTATAGTTCCCTGTTTGAAGTCCAATATTGCATTGGCCTTTTTCAAAAAATTGTAACCTATAAGCACATCTGTTTCCAGGTTTGAAATTTGATAAAACCTCTGATTAATTCCAAAAAGGCTTGCCTCGTAATAATAATTAATGAGAGTGTAACCATTGATAGTCCTAACTCTCTTCTTAATAGCTAAATCCCTTCTGTTCGCAAGAACTCCGGGTCTGCAGTAGCTGCTTGTAGCGCCACTGTCAATTAAAACTGTGAGTTTTCGTCCACTACTTGCTGTCCTGACGATGTAGGGCAGCATGGATCTGTCTCTAAAAAAGTATCTTCATTTATATTATTGATTCTCTGAGCCTTCTGATTAGGCTGATAACTCATTTGAGAGTTAACAAACGGACGCTTTGTGGCCGGTTGAATGTTGTTCTGGTTGTTAAAATTAGTTTTTGGAACGTTATTGGAAGGCTGAGGTGGTTTCTTATAAACCGAACTTCCCAAATCCATTGGTTCGGGTTTGGTCTGAACCTGACGATAATTGTTCTGTGAATTATTCCCGTTTCGTGGAAAACGCAATGAATTAGGTTGTTTATTATAATTATTATTATTGTTATAATGTATGGTCCTGTTAAATTGTGAAGCAAAATTCGCTCTAATATTATTAGACTCAAGCTCCTGAGCCTTCGCCAACGCACTTGGTAAATCGCTTGGTGATAATGAAAAAATTATATTGGCCAATGGAGCGTTTAATCCGGTGATAAACACCCTGAGAGCATATTGCCTATTTTTCTTATTAAGTTCCCTTGTTAACTCTGACTCTGAACCGTGAGTCATTAAAGTTTTATTAATAAGAGCGGTTAGCTTTTTATTTATTTCATTGTAGTAATCGATTAGTGACAAGGAACCCTGTCTCATGACACTTAATTCCTGTTCGATAAGATGCAGCGGTCTCTTATCGGCGTACGCAAAATCCAGTCGGCTTATAATTGCCTCAAAATTCTGCTGCCTTTTTTATACAGTTGCATTGAATTGCTGGCGGCCTCCCGCCAACTTACGTATGAACCTTTCCCATTGAAATTGGGCAAGGATTTGATAACGTCTAAAGGCTCGTCGCACTTGATACTTTCATCAATGTGCTGTACCTTGAATTCAGTTACCGTATTAATATTAACGATATCGGACAACTGCCGAGAAAGCCTATCTATGACCTCCCTTAATGGGGCGGTCTGGGCCTGAATCAATTCAGTTATCTGGGCACTGGTTGCCATGTTCAAATTCTGAAATAGGTCAGCTAAATCGTCCAAAGACTTACTTAAATTTTCTTCCCCTGGCAAATAGCCTATTTCCTCCGCTATTTCCCCAAGATAAGCCAGCGTTCCAGTCTACCATAAATTTAATAAAAAAGGAATCGCTATCTTTTATCTTTATCTTTAAAGTATTGTAAATTTTATTTTTAATGTAAAAAAACTATCTCACTGATCTTTCAACAACTCAACTTAATTAAGCTAACAATAAGCTTTAAATCGAATATAAATTTTATCTAACTTACGTAAAAATTAATTATAATTATTTATATAGTTGACCCACTGATAGTTGCTTCAGAATGATGACTTGGTTTTAAAGTTGACCTTGATTTAAAGCTGAGCTGGTTTTAAAGCTGACCCAGTTCCATTCGTACCGGGGTGATGCTGCCCGGCGTTGGCAGTAACACTAATTAATTTTAAATTTTTTGGTGCTTTTTCCGTTTTCGGAAAAAATTAAAATTTGTTTCAATTTTTTATAACGTTTAATGAGTTATTTGAAGGTTATTAGTAAATCTTGTTTGCTTTTCGGTTGCTTGGTGTTTTTTTTTGTTTTCGGAAAAAATTAAAATTTGTTCGGGTTTTTTATAAAGTTTAATGTGTTAAAAAAGTTATTAGTAAATCTTGTTTTTTATTAATTTTTATTTGTTTGTTTTTACCAATTGTTTTTAAGATTTCAATTTTGGCACTTCAAAGTTTTTGTGTTTTTAATGTTGTTCTTTTTTTGTTTTTTATTTGTTTTTTTTCACACCTTTCTCCTATTATCATTAGGATACTTGTTTTTTATAGTTTGTTTTTTTCACTTTTCTCCTATTATCATTAGGATACTTGTTTTCTTATTTGTTCTTTTCTCCTATTATCATTAGGATACTTGTTTTTTTTATAGTTGTTTTGTTCACTTTTCTCCTATTATCATTAGGATACTTGTTTTTTTTTTTATTTGTTCTTTTCTCCTATTATCATTAGGATACTTGTTTTTTATTTGTTTTTTTTTTCACTTTTCTCCTATTATCATTAGGATACTTGTTTTTTATTTGGCTATCCCGGTTGAGCCCCCAATTAAGTTTTCTACATTATTTAGTTTTTATTTTCATTCTTTATTTACCGTCTCGTTCAACATCACCTTAAAAACTAAACTTAATAGTCTAAAAAACATATAATTATATTCAACAAAAAGCATGATCCTATTTTCGAATTAGCACCATATGCTACGCGTGTGGTGTAATTCAATTCTTTTGTTTTTCAAATTTAAAATATTTATTTTAGCAGACATAGTGTCAGAAAAATATTATGGAAAATATTCGTCGTTAAGCTGTTACCTTGACTGACATAGTGTCAGCAAAATATTATGGAAAATATTCGTCGTTAAGCTGTTACCTTAACTTGCATATATGAATATCAGTGATTTCAAAATTTTTATATATATTAACTTACATTGTTTTTCTGCTTTTGGTTCTTGCAATTGTTACAACAAATCCTTTTCTATGCCACTGAAATTTTATGCTACCTTTTCAACTTTAAGTTGGGCTTTCTTAGCTACTTCTGCTTGTAGTCCATCTACTAATTTTTGTAAGTCATTTGTTGTTTTGTCTGTTTTACATTTTACTGAAGTTGTTTTTCTTTATACTTCAATCCCATTTCCAAATACTCAATCAATTTTTGTAGTTCTTGGTGATTTTGTATTTGTTGTTCGTAATTGTTAATTTTTGGAACTCACATTTTTAAGGGTTTACTAGCCTTTATAAAATTAAATCTGTTCAACAGGCTGTTGTTTAGAAGCGTTCTCAATTGTAGATATCTGTTATATTTGAGATTTTGTCTTCAGTTGCGGCTAATTTTTATTCCTTTTCAGCTGGATGTCTACTTATAGGAGTAAAAAAAGTGCCAATTAATGTTTTATTTATAAAGCCAATGGTATAGTGCCCAAAGCATTGAATAATACCGGACAAATTTCGATTTAGGACCACTCACGCGCAAGTCATAATCCAAAGCATTAATACCACAATTCAACTTGCGAAAAGTTTCGTGACTCGCCACCAGCAACTGGACCAATAGTTAGCTCAACTATAGTAATTTTTGATTCCTTCCTTTCGGCCCTGGGTTGAGCAGTGGTGAATGTAACTGGCAAATTTACCAGCATTTATACCAACATTACTGGTATTATAACAATCACAAGCTTTGGGTTTTAATATGCATCTTTTATAATTTTTATTTCTGAAAAGGAAATACCACAGATTACTAAATTAAATGTTAATTTGTCAAAAATACAATTTTATGAATTTTTTTTCAATGGTTATACTCACTAAATTTCCATTGTTTTTATTTTTTATGCTGTCAATGGTTGAAAACATGTTCTATAGCTGTTCACTTGCACACATTATATTTTGTATATTCTATTTTTTTAATCTCTTTCGCACTTCTTTACCAAAACAAAATGGAGAAAAATGTAAACAAAGCCATACGGTTCGAGATTGCTTTTTTGACAGCTGTCAAGCTGTCACAACTGGTATAAACTGTGGCCGCCACTATGGTGGTCACCACAATCTAATCAGTCGTGACAACTTGACAGCTGTCAAAAAAGTAATCTCGAACCGTATGGCTTTGTTTACCTTTTTTTCTTAGAATTGCTACAAGGACTTTGAGAAAGAGATTAAAAAATATAATATACAAAATATAATGTGTGCAAGTGAACAGCTACACATGTTTGCAACCAGAATAAAAAACAATAATAATGGAACAAATAGTGAGTATTTGCTATTATGATAAACATTTAAAAAACATTAATAATGTTATGGTAAGCCTTACCAACCACTACTTGTTTTATCACCAACGCCGGCGTGACATACATTAACATTTTGATATACACAATTTTCACTAACCTTACTTATCTTAGCTAACTTACACGCGCTTGTCAAATCGTATTTCTTTTGCTAACAAATAAATTGAATTATTACATTTAACATACAGATTGTTCTTTTATTTGAAGACATAACAATTGTGGCGACGAGGATAGTTATCAAAATTCTTAAAAAGGAAAAAAAAAGAAAACTTTGTTTACACACACGCGTAGTCAAATTAAATGAAGAAAATGGGCGACGATAAAATCGTAAAATTGCTCGCAGATCAACAGGCTTCAATGCAAAAACAAACTGAGTTGCTGTGCCAACTCACTCAACTTCTCCAAATGCAGTTAACAACCTCATCATCGATAATTAATAATGTAAAACAAGAACCAAGCACATCAAAAGCGACACTCATGGAGTCTCTCGCAAAGTCTATGACTGATTTTTCTTACGAACCAGAAGGCGGTTTGGTGTTCGAATCGTGGTACAATCGGTACGGTCATGTTTTCGAAAGAGAAGCAGAAACGCTCGAAGAAAAGGACAAAGTATCTTTACTATGGAGGAAAATGTCAAATCAGGTTCATGAACAATTCAAAAATTATATTCTCCCTACACTACCGAGAGATTTGGAATTAAAGGAAACTATTGAAAAGTTAACCAAACTTTTTGGCAGAACGGAGACTGAAGTTAGTCAACGATACAAGTGCCTTCAGTTGTGTAAAGCGGATAACGAAGATTTTAAAGAATACGCTAGTCGTGTAAATCTTCAATGTGAACTTTTTAAGCTCAATCAATTTAAGGTCGATCAACTTAAGTGTTTAATTTTTGTACTAGGGCTTAAATCTAACAAAGATGCTGATATTCGCATACGTCTACTATGACTTCTAAACGAGGAAAAGGACTCAACAAATTTGGACAGCCTAGTGGATGAAACGCAGAAGATATTAGATTTAAAAAGTGACACAAGTATGATCGAACGACAACCTAAGGTTATTCATGCCATAGCAAAACCAACATCACCGAACAAGAAGGCCCCAAAAACACCATGTTGGTTCTGTGGAGAATTTCACTACGCAAAATATTGTCAGTATTCAAAACATAAATGAAGAAAATGTCAACAGACGGGACACAAGGATGGGTTTGGCAGCACTGCAAAGAGGGATAAGTCTACCAAAACGCACCATAAACCATTCAATCCAAATTTCCGTACAAAATTGGTATTTTCCACGAAACAAACGCAATTTCAAGAATTACGTAAGTATATCACAGTTTCAATAAATAACCGTTCTGTTAAATTACAAGTCGATACTGCCTCCGATATTACTATTATATCAATTGCAACTTGGAGAAGTATCGGAGAGCCTCAAGCTTGGGAAACTGATGATTCAGCAAATGACGCAAACACAAATGCTATTAAACTTCTAGCCAAATTCACAACAGAAGTTTTAATCGGAAGCTCGAAGCGAACAGTTCATGCTACATTTCCAACGTAAACAACCTCAACGTTATGGGCATAGATTGGATGCAAGCCTTCGACTTATGGGACAAGCCTATAACAGCATGGTACCGTCAAATAAATTTTGTAGATGACATAAGGGCATTAAAGAACAAATACAGTACAGTTTTTGAAAATTCGTTGGGTCTATGCACCAAGACTAAGGTACACATTCAACTATTACCAGAAGCCAAAGAAATCTTCATACCGAAACGTCCAATTCCATATGCTGCACTAGCGGAAATTGAAAATGAATTACAACGTTTACAAACCGCCGGTATCATAACACCAGTCGACACATCCAAATGGGCAGCCCCTATTGTTGTAAGCAAACGCAATGGAAAAATTCGAATCTGTGGGGACTATTCTACGGGCTTAAACAACGTTATTGAATCAAATCAATATCCACTACCCACTCCAGAGGAGATATTTTCAGAACTTCACAACTGTACCATTTTTACTCACCTTGATCTGTCCGATACATACACTTCAAGCAGAAATTGACGATGAAAGCAAGGAACTGCTAACAGTTAATAAACATAAAGGTTTATACCGATTCAACCGGTTGACCCCTGGTGTTAAATGTGCGCCAGGTGCCTTTCAACGCATCATGGATCAACTTTGTTCAGGCATAAGTGGAGCGAAGGCCTACATCGACGACATTATGTTAGCAAGTAAGTCCATAACCGAGCATAAGTCTAATTTACAAAAATTGTTACAACGAATCCAAGAATTTGGATTCCGTCTTAAATTTGAAAAATGCCAATTTTTTAAGGGACAGATTAAATATCTGGGTCAGATAATTGATAATTGAAAGCATAAAGGCCATCTACCATGTATCAAGATCTTTGACCGATCCTGAAAAGAATTACAGCCAGAATTACAGAATTATTTGCAGTTCGGAAATTTCACCGTATGATTTTTGGTCGTAAATTTACCTTACATACTAATCACAAACCTCTGCTTACAATATTTGGATTAAGGAAAGGTATTCCTGTCTACACTGCAAACCGTCTACAAAGATGGGCACTAACACTACTTGCATATGATTTTGAAATAAAGTATACAAACACGCAAGATTTTGGTCATGCGGACATTCTCTCAAGACTCATAAGTTCTCACGAAAAACCATCTGAGGACTACATCATTGCATGCATCAATATGGAAAAAGATATGAAAGATGATCTTAATGAAACGTTATCAACACTTCCAGGTACACACAAAATGATAGTACGAAGTACCAAAAATGATAAAATTTTACAACAAATTATACACTTTATGAATACTGGTTGACCAGACAAGAACAACATCGATCCTGAGTTATTACCGTATTTAAATAGAAAAGACGCTTTCTCATTAATAGATGACTGCTTACTTTTCAACGCTCGTATAGTCGTACCGAGTCCATATCGCAAACGTATTTTGAAACAACTACACCGTGGACATTTCGCAATGGAACGATGTAAATCACTAGCACGCAGCTATGTATATTGGCCGAACATTGATAAGGATATTGAAGAATTCATCAGAAAGTGTACAAATTGCCAATTAGCAGCGAAAAATCCAGTAAAAACTGTTTTACATTCTTGGCCCATAACTTCCCGAGTACTCGAACGAGTGCACATCGATTATGCAGGTCCAGTGAAGGGTAATTACTATTTAGTCATAATAGACGCTCATTCCAAATACCCAGCTATTTATGAAACAAAGACAATGACAACAATTGCAACACTCAGATTCTTAACCGAATACTGCTCACAGCCAATTTGAACAATGGAGCAAAGAACGTGGAATAACACACACAAGAACAGTACGTTTCCACCCAAGCTCCAACGGACAAGCAGAGAGATTTGTTCATACGCTCAAACGAGCTTTAAAAAAAACGGAAGGAGAAGGAACTTCAATAGAAACACTTAACATATTTCTTGAAGTCTATCGCTCTACACCAAACCCAAATTCGTCAAATGGACTATCTCCAGCTGAGTCTTTCATTGGTCGAAAAATGAGAACAATTTTTGATATATTACACAAACCTCAATCATCTTTAACCAAAAGAGACCATACAATGGAACTACAGCACAATACCAAACATGGAACTAAAAACAAATATTTCAGCCATGGTGATCCAGTATACGTCAAGGAGTTTAAGGGGAACAAAAGTTTCTGGGTGCCAGGTGAAATTATAGAAAAAGTTGGGAACATCATTTATAACACATCAATCCAAGTCGGAGAACGTAACAAACTCATCAGAGCACATGCTGATCAACTTCGACCAAGGACCCCAGCTGATAATGATCAAGAAGCACTACAAGGTACAACTTTACCACTTGACCTATTACTACAAGAGGTTACCACACCTACCTCCACATTTGAAGAACCGTACGTAACACCTCCCAGCACACCGGTTAGGCTAAAGCCGAAACGTATCATCGCCAGAAGACAACCTGTGGAAACTTTATCACGAAGCCCGTTTCCAGCTTAAGGAGGGAGATGTTATGGTAACCCTTACCAACCACTACTTATTTTATCAACAACGCCGGCGTGACCTACATTAACATTTTGATATACACAATTTTCACTAACCTTACTTATCTTAGCTAACTTACACGCGCTTGTCAAATTGTATTTCTTATGCTAACTAATAAATTGAATTATTACATTTAACATACAGGTTGTTCTTTTATTTGAAGACATAACAAATAATATCTTATTTTCTGTTTTGATATAAAAATATAAAAGATGAATATTAAAACCCATAGCTTGTGATTTGTTTTAAGTAAGACAATTACATACACTACAACTCAACCCAGGGCCGAAAGGAAGGAATCACAAATTACTATAGCTAAGCTAACCATTGGTCCAGTTGCTGGTGACGAAACTTTTCGCAAGTTGAATTGTGGTATTGTAGTATTGCTTTTGATTATGACTTGCATGTAGAGTGCGTGTCAGTGCTTCTCATCGTTATTTGTCTGGTAATATTCCCATCACATTGGGTACTATACCGTTAGCATCGTTATTTGTCTGGTAATATTCCCATCACATTGGGTACTATACCGTTAGCTTCATAAATAAAACATTAATTTTCTACTTTTTTATTCCTATAAGTAGACGGACTTGTACACCAATTTTGATAAAAGTAAACAATAGAAGCAACCAAATCAATACGAATAGAAAACTGTAAGTTGGTGCAATTGGCGGTATGGTCAGAGTGGAGTTATGTTTTTAATTTAATATGTGAATTATATTTTCAACAGCTCGAAAGCAAATAAATCTTAGTAGGAGAGAACGACCAACCATTAGAAGAAATGGTAGCGCAACCTACATATTCCACAAAAGCCCATCAATCCTTAATTAAACAAATTTTAATATATAAGAGAAGTATGAAATAAAAAATGTATTTGTAGATTTCCACCGTTGTTAAACATGATGTCCCCAAAATGATGACAATGTATGCTCAGTTTATGAAAAGTAATATATAGAGATGGTTTAAAACTCGTAAAGTCGAAAGTAAAGCCAAAACTACAAATGGCTAAAGTTAAACCTCTAACTACAACATTAATTCCTTTTTATTGCTTTAATTTAAAACTAGCATTTAATGTGAATTTTTAATTATCTCTGCATCTATGTAAAAATAAAACGAAACTACGGGCATTTATTTCATAACTAAAACAAAAGAATGGTTTATTATTTGAAAAACTTATTTGATGCTTTAACATAATGAAATGTATATATTTTTTTAAATTTTTCGATCTAACTACACAACATAGATTAAAATATAAAAAAAATTCTTCAACTGACGTAAAGCACATTTAGCAGCAGTACATTTGGCAATCCGATATTTTCTACCGAAAAACTTGTACGGTAACACGAACACGTCGGCCATCAGCTAATTTTTCGGGTTTGCTGAAAATTAAAAATTTGATCCATGTACAAGTTAAATGTTAAAGCGCGAAAAAATAACATAAATTTGGCAGTTTCAGGTTCTTATCCAAGTAGTTCCCTTATTTGCAATTTTGGCACCGGATTACTAATTTGTTCAAATTCAGGACGCATCATATTATAGTAAACCAGCCACACAGCATATAGACATATTCGAGTCTAAAATTATCGCACCTTCAGGTGCGAAAACATCACCTAATTAATGCCTTTGGTATTTCAACGTCTTCATAATATTAACCTCTTCGTTAATACTATAACCGTTTTTCGAATGAATACGCACAAAACGATCAATAGCTTAAATATTTGTGGATTTCATGCCTTACAGCTAATTACGCAAATACGGTATTGTTAACTAAAGCAGATCTCAAATCGGTTAAGGCTCCAGGTGAATGCTGCCTAGGGTCTTCATACAAAAGCCTTATCAAATAATCCAATACAGCATCATCCAGAATTCTAAACAATCTATTGGGAGTATGAGGCATAAATAATGGCTTGCAACAAGTACGATTTGCCGCGGAATTTATATTTCAAAGTTTGTTCAAATTTCGTATAACCCAGCGGTTCTTCACCATTGGGTGTATAGTGTACCAATAGTCAGGAAAAGTACTACTAGGTTCAATAGCTTCTTTAGCATCATATGCTATACTCCAAATAAGGTTTCAACGCAATCGGCAACAGATTTATCTATGTAAACGAGAACTAAAAATTAGGTTTATTTATTTCCGATATATTTTATTTATATTTCGAGTTTTAATGAAATGACCTGGAATACTATATTTTTTTTTATAAATTTATTTACTGTAATGTATTATGTTAAACACACTCACTTTAATTACATTATTATTTTGCTAGCATAAATCAATTATAATGTAAATCATATTTACACACTTATTTCAATTTATAATACAATTAAGTGAAATAAGAACTCGTTAATTTGCCCACAGAAATTTCAATTTGTGACAATGAATAAGCAGAAATAAATAATAAAAAAGTATACAACGTGTATAAGGGTGACAGCATATTATATTAATATAGTTGTTTCATCTGAAAGTCGTTGTAAAAATATTATGAAAATTTCTGTAGTTCGCAAACAAAAATGTAGATGTCGCTAGTGTGTGTCTTGACTGATTGGACGGTGGTGGTCACAATGTATACCAGTGACGACAGTCAGAAAAATACAATACTGTATTTTATTTTAAAGTATGAAATCAGGGTTGCATTTGGTAAAGAAATCGGAAGCAACAGCTATATTAAAAATTATATGCTATCACCTTTATACACGTTGTATACATTGTCTTTATTTATTGGTGGTTATTACCCTGCTATCTCACATCACACTGCAATTGTGAAATTGTTGTGTACGTATTATAAACGAAAAATTGTTCGAATTAGTCGAACCCACCGCCATTAACTTTTGTGCTCACACATGTGACTGCAATCTCATTTTTAAAATGTTGTCGAAGCGTAAACTTGAAAAAATTTGTTTACTTCTCTCTCTTATTTTTTTTTAAATAGAGTTACCGAGTTTATTATACAGGCACATGTTTGAGGGAAAATGTTTACATTTATTATTATTAGTATTATTTTAATAATAGTTAATAATATTTATGCTCTATAATTAACAAACTTGCGTTTTTATATGCGCATTTCAAGAAATAAATCAGAATAATGGATTTAACAAGTTAAAACTTTAATTACAATTTTGCAGAATCCAGTAAATTTGCATTAAATTTATAACAGGGTAACATTAATCATCGTTAGTGGCAGCCACTACTCGCACGAAAAATTTGGTGCCATTAGTGTGACCACTGCGGAAAATGTGTGTGTATTAGTAAAAAAATGTGAGTATATTGAGTTTTTCGAACTTGCAGTCTGATGTGAGATAGGGGGGCTACTGTCAAAAATTATAATTTGAGAATTTTTTTTCTTTTTTTTTAACTTTGGAAGAGTTCGAATCTAACTCTCTTTACGAACGGTCGTGTAAAAAATTAAAGCGCTTAGAGTACATATATTTAAAATTAAAAACAAGTGTATATTTTTGTTTTTGCAATTGCCTATTCTTGATCTCATTTGAACTCACGTGGTAGACAGTCCAGCTTAAAATATGAATGAACAAGATGACATAACTTCCTCCGGGTTTTGTTAACCCGAACATTGCGTCAACTTCAAGCAATAGATTTAGCCTGCTTGCTGGCTTCAATGATATGGACGTAACTCCCGTATCAAATATTAACGATGTTAAGGAACACAAACCTCCACCCATTGTTGTAGAAGCTAACGCTTCATTTACATAAATACAAAAGCTGCTTGGTAAGGATTGCATTTTCAAACGTACTTCAATTGGTACCAAAATTTTTGCTCCTAGTAATAAAATGTACGAATGCTACAAGCAAATACTTAAAGAGAATAAGATGGAGTTTCATTCTTATGGCTCCAAAGAAAATAGGTTATATATCACCTTTTTACACGGTTTACCAAACATAAGCTCTGAGGAAATCTCTAAGGAGTTAAAAAACTACAACCTATCCCCTTCTTCCGTAACTGAAACAGTCACCAATTTCAGTTCAAACAATAACGCAGTTTATAAAGTTCAACTTGTTCGTAAAAATTTTAATCCAACTGCCTTAAAACATGTACGAACAATTTCCAATATTATAATTTCTTGGAAAAAAATACAAATCGAAATCCAGGAGCAGACCAACTCAATGCTGGAACTGCTTAATGTATGGCCATGGCGGTGAACATTGCCATCGAAGTGATGCGTGTATATGTGCAGAACAACATCATACAAGTGTGTGTCCGTTTAACGCAAATGAAAAAAGACCAGCTGTTTTTACATGCTTTAATTGCAAAAAACATGGAAAAGAGAGAACTGATCACTCTGTAAACGACATCAACTGTCCGTTACGTTCTCTCTATTTGGAAACTAGAACAAGAGTAACTTCCAAAAGTCATAACAACAACAGGCAACAACAAAATATTTCATTTCAATCAAAGGTTGATTTCCCAAATTTAAGTAACAACAACACAAATTGTAACAATAACAGCAAAGCTACATATTCTAACGAGCTGAAAACAAACAACGATTTATTTGGCATTGATGAGCTTTTTGATATTTTCACTACAGCTATGGATGATTTGCATAGGTACACTTCAAAAGTACAACAAATCAAAGTTGTAATGTCAATGGTAAAATACGCCCATGGATTATACTAATAATTTAAACGAATTCAAAATGCTTCACTTGAATGCTAATGGCATTTCAAACTATTCTAAATTAAAACAATTTGAGATACTAATTGAACGAGAAAATATTAAAATAGCGTCTTTGAATGAAACATTTTTTTCAGAAAATCAAAGACCCTATTTTAAAAATTATTATTTATATAGAAGTAACAGAACAGATGCAAGAGGAGGAGGAGTAGCTCTGTTAGTTCATAAATCTGTCGCTCATAAAAACCTCTTTATATCAAACACTTCATCAATCGAAAATATCTCAATTGAAGTTATTATAAATAATAGACCTATTGTTGTATCTTCGTTATATTCTCCAAGATATACCCATAACTCCTGTGCTAATATCTTGAACCTAACACCTTCCACCAAAGAATATATAGTTTTTGGTGACCTAAGTGCCAAACATTGTTCTTGGAATTGCCGTTCAAATAATACTGCAGGAATCGCACTCAACAATCTACAGCAATCAAACAATTTTTTCATACACTATACTAATAGTGCAACCCTATTCCCCCATCAACACAATCGCGAAGCATCCACAGTCGATATTATTTTAAGCAATACCGCTTTAAATATAGACGTAAAAACAATGGATTACGAAATACCATCAGACCATCGCCCCATTACATGTACACTTAAAAGATCAATGGCCTTGCAGGTTGACCTCAATTATTATGATTATAGTGCAACCAACTGAAACATTTATATGAATTTTTTAGACAATAAAATCACGTTAAATTCGGATATATACAATACTAAGGTAGTAATTGGTCAGGATATACAAAAATTTATAAATGTAGTTATCGAAGCAAGGGATGCGTCTACACCTAAAATAACTCAACAAAATAATTACGCATTACCAGAAAGTACTGTGAAATATATTAGACTAAGACGAAGCTTTAGAAGAAAAAGCCAACGATCTTCAAATATAACCGAGCAAACTTTTTATAATCAATGTACTAAGTTTCTAAGTAAAGGTGCTATTACACGAAATGTTTTTTACATATGTACTGTCACTTTTTTTATCCATATGAAATTCTTCATGTCTGTCAAAATTGTCTTTTTACATACGATTCATAATTTTTGCTATCACACGTGCATATGTATTTCCGTATGACATAACCTCTAAATGTAAACAACAGCTGATTTAATTTGTGAATTTACAAAAATTTGTTGTTAAAAAAAAGGTTATGTATTTTTTAATTGTTAATTAATACTAAACAATTTATTTTTCTTTCAATATTAATCTTTAAAATGTACTCTGTTTTTCTTTCGCCACAAGCAGAGTTGTATTTTCACTTGTTTGTCATGCAAAAATAGAACCTGTTCTAATTGAAAAATGTACATGTGACTTTTCTCATGTATTGTACATAAACAATGTTTTATATGTATCACACGATGTGTACAACTTTTGTTGTGGGAAAATTTGACAGTACATATGTAAAAAACACATCATGTAATAGCACCTTAACATGATTGATAAAAGTGTTAATTCGGAACGCAGTAAGAAATGGTGTCAATTATTATCCAATTTAAAACCAGGTGATAAATCATTTTGGAGAATAAGCAGGAACTTGCGAGGAAAAGGAAAAAATCAAATCTCTCACCTTGAGGTTGGAAATACAAGGATAACATCTGATAAGGACAAGGCTGAACTCCTAGCAAATACATTTGTCAAAGAAAATAACCTCACTTCGAATTACAACCACTCAGCGGATATAGTAATAAAAACAACAGTAAAAAATTTTAAGAAGGAAAATCCGAGTTCTGAGTCAGCAATTTATATATCTCTAGAAGAAGTAATGAATATTGTCTCATCAATAAAACCCTCAAAATCTCCTGGTTTTGACAATGTTCCCAACCTGCTCTTAAATAAACTACCACTCAAAGCTCTAAAATTACTGGTTATAATATTTAACAGCTGCATCAAACTAAACTATTTCCCAAACTATTTCAAAAACGCTAAGGTTATAGCTATCAACAAAGCTAGTAAGCCAAAAAAATAACTCAAATAGCTATAGACCTATTAGTTTATTAAGTAACTTAGGTAAAATATTTATATGTTGCTAAAGAACAATTTGGATTTAAGAAAGGGCATAGCACTACTCACCAAATAAACAGAATTAAAAATCATGTAATCACCAATAAAAACAATAAACGTTCAACGGGTCTAATATTGTTAGATATCGAAAAAGCGTTTGACACCGTTTGGCATAATGGTCTAGTATTTAAACTTCTTGATGCAAATATACCAAAATATTTATGCAAACTTATTTCAGATTTCATTCACGGCAGAAGCTTTAAAGTTCCGATTAATAATGAAACATCATCTCCAAAAACCATCACCACAGGGTTACCTCAAGGATCAGTCTTGTCGCCATTGCTTTACTCGATATATACATCCGATTTCAAAGTTCCGAAATATATGAAAGTTGCTTACTACGCAGATGATACTGCGTTAATTTCTTCAAACAAACTTACAAGTGCACTCCTGAAGAAAATGGAAAAGGGACTTGTAAATTGCAGTAAATGGAAAATCAAAATTAATCCAAACAATACCCAAGCAATTATTTTTTCCTTCAACAAATCTCCCAAAAGACTGCCAAGACGTCATCTTCATATTGGAAATAATACCATAAATGTACTTAATCATGCCAAATATCTCGGAGTTGTCTTGGACAAAAAGCTTACTTTTAAACAACATATTATGGCTACGTGTCAAAAAGCTATAAAATCATTTAAAGCATTTTGGCCACTACTAAATAGAAGGTCATTTCTAAGCCCCAAAAACAAAAATCTACTCTTCAAAAGTGTTATAAGGCAAATATTAACATACGCATGTTCTATTTGGAGTGACGCTGCCAACTGCCACCTAAAACGCTTACAAATTATACAAAACAAATGTCTTAAAATAATAAATAAAAAGCCCAGGAGTTATCCTACAAATCGTCTTCATGAAGAATTAGAGTCCAGGTTATGAAAAAATTATCGATTTCATAACAAGGATTAACAACAATTATTTTGCCAAAATTGAAAATTCCTATTACCCACTGATAAGAGAATGTAGAGAATTAACGTAAAATTAAAAAGAAATCACCAAATTGAAAATTATGTACTTATAGAGGTCTATTATTTCTAATAAACCTCCTATAAGCACATAAATATTTTCCGATAGTATTTGAATTTATAAAATTTTTTTTTCTCCAATTTTCCTTTAAAAATCATTAAAAAATAATATAAAAACTATTTAATATCTTTAGATCCTATGTATTATTTGTTGCAATATCTATATGTAAAGATAAGATCTCATATGTAAATATCAAAATTTGTTAAAATATGTAAATAAAGGAAGAATATTTTATTGAAATTGAATTGAAATTTTAAACTTTGGAAGTTCCACAGCACAGATTATCACAAATACGATTTATTTAAAAGTCAAATAATAATGGCATTAAAGTAAGTAACATAATATACATTATAGTTTCAAAAGAAAATGTATAAATACTAGTGTACAGAAAAAAGCTAAGCAACAGGTACACCAATGTTTGTTTGCCCAACAAATCTTGGTGCGACAAATGTCCTCAATGAAAAATGGAGGGACGTAAGGATTCTACAGAGTTAGAACATATCAGAGGAATTACAGAAACAAAGAACAGCGCAACTATTTTCATGGTCAATTCAGATTTCAGACACAAGTTAATGCTGAATTATAGAACGTATTGGTCGAGTCCGTTGGAGATCTTTTAACTAGAGAAAATGTATTAACCGAAGACAAGTTACAGTTGACTTAGTGCTGATGTTTGTAACCATCTTTAATTATACCGATCGACTCAGAATCACCTTGTGGGTCGATTTAGCAATGTTCGTCCGTCCGTCTGTCTGTCCATCTAAACCTTGTAATCAAACTACAGGTCGCACAGTGGACCATATTTTGAGAAGGCGGCCAAAAATCATTTTTTTTTTGTTACCGATTTTAAAGTTATGTTATTCATTTGAAAGTAAATACTAGTAAACCTCGGGAGCCAAAAAATTGCGACTCTATCTCAACTATATCACAGCGAACAGGGTCTTCGAAAATGGGCTTTCTCAGTATTTTGCTAAAATTAAAAATTTCTTTGTAAATTTTTATTTTTGAATGACTGTAACTTTTTTGATTTAAAAGATTTTGAAGTGAGATAAATTTTGTATAATTTTGTGGCTTCCATGCTATTAATGTTAAAAATGTAAAATCACTGAGTCATTATGAAATTTAAAAAAAAAAATTTTTAAAAAAGGTCCAAATTTTCCGAAAATCTCCTACTTAGTAGAGCATAACTCCTGCCAGTCAAAAGTAGTCAGAAAAAATCTTGCACTCTTCTATAGTCCGAACCCTCCCCTATACTCCTATACCCCATTATGCACCCGCCAGTTTCCGCCCGTGTGCACCAGAACAATTTTTCTGACCCAAGGCTAGATATTTTCTGCAAAATTTATGAATACAAAAGCTGTCCACTATGTGGTTAGGATATATTAAGTTTGAGGTGATGTTCGTAACTGCCAAAAATATTGGACCTTTATCCATCTTTTATTATACGGATCGACTCAAAAACACTTTCTGAGTCGATTAAACGATGTCCGTCCGTCCGTCTGAGTGTTATGAATACAAAAGTTGGTCGTACCGGTGCACCGCGGTGTATTTTTTTGCGTCGGTAGAGTTGTCAGGAGTTGTTATATATTTATAAAAAAGGGTTGAGATATAATGCGCTTAATTGTTACAGGTAAATTTACATAGGTTTCTTTCAAAAACATTAATAGTCTGAATTAGTTATATAGTTTAAATAATACCTGACAAAATGGGAAACAATTTAAATAACAGGTAAAAGGTACAAAAAAACTATTGCGATATAGCCCTTTGAGATATTCCCTTTAAGGTATGCTTCACCTTTTAAAAGGGGTTAGGGTGTGGGTATTTTATGCTTCTAAAAGTGGTAATAAAAGATAAAAATTTGTAAATGAAAAAAAAAACTATTGCGACATAGCCCTTTAAGATATGAGCAGATATGCTTCATCTTTTAAAAGGGGTTAGGGTGTGGGTTTTTTATGCTTCTAAAAGTGGTAATAAAAGATATAAATTTTTATTTTACATAATTGCAAGAAAGAGTATTTATAATAATGTTTCCACAATTATTATTCATTACAACTTGTGCAGAGAGATCTGGCAGATATTCATTTTCAATGAAATGATGTAGACGATGTAATTTTGCACATAGTGAGCAACGACTTCTTTAAGAATTGTAACCTAGATGACATTGAAATGCACAAAGGAAAAATTACTAATTTTGCATCGAATTTGATTTTAAAGTTATGTTAAAGTTATTGAATGCTCTCATAGCAAGGCAAAGATGTACAAACGTTACCAAGACTGGTTAATAAAGGAACTTATTTTTGAGAGTACATCTACAACTGCCAACGAAAGTGGAAAAAAGGGTCGACCAGCAAAACCAATTGACGGATGTAGTGAAAGATCTCGAAGGCGCAAGCTGGAGAATATCAATGAAGAAATTTCTCAAAGAATTATTAAGGATTCATTTGTGCGAGCCCAAGGCGCACAAAGAGCATTCCTACACCAATTGAAGATAAGAAATTTACGCCGGAAGAAGCGTTCGCCCTATTTTTGGATTTGAAATTGACCAAAAATCAATATAAGGAATTGCGGAAGCGAACCAATGAAAGGAATTGTGGGATTTTTCCAGAGTATCGAGATTTAGTTTCTGCCAAAAAAGAATGATTACCTTCACAATCTGCTATTAGTGTCACTTCAACATCAGCAGAAATAAAATTGCAAGATCTCCTTGAACATAGTGCAGAACGATTGCTAAATACGCTTGATACTGATCATTTAAAAAAAATGGTAATGGCAGCATTACTTTAATTTCTAAATGGGGATGTGATGGATCCTCTGGTCAGAAACAATACAAGCAATTTAATGCCGAAAATTCATCAGATGCTAATTTATTTATGGTATCTTTCGTTCCATTGCGCTTAACAAAAAGGTATAGCGTCTTAGAGCCGTCAACTAGTAGAGCAACAGAAATTGATATATGGAAAAAAAAATTCCTTCTTCAACAAAGTATTGCAGACCAATAAAATTTGCATTCAAAAAGGAAACCAAAGATGTCATAACTGAAGAAGTTCAAAAAATAATAGATCAAATTAAGGAACTTCAAGCAGTAATATTTAAATTTGATGACCAAGACATTGAAGTACATTTTAAAATGTGTCTCACAATGATTGATGGAAAAGTTGCACAAGCTTTAACTGCAACAAAGTCAACGTCAAGCTGCATTATATGCCAAAAGACATCAAGTCAATTAAGCCAACCCCCACCAGAAGACGATAGTTTTAAGGAATGTCCCCTCTTCATGCTAGAATACGTTTCATAGAGCATAGGTTATGATTTGGAATTTGGTCCGTTAGGCGAAACATTGAGAAAAAACAAAGAAAATGAAGAAAAAAAAAAGCAAAAAAAAAAAACAAATTCAACAAAAATATCTACATCTAGGCCTCGTAATCGACCAACCAAAACAAGGGGAAGGAAACACAAATGATGGAAATACTGCAAGGAGATTTTTTTTCCGATCCGGAAACTGCAGCATCTATTACAGGTGTAGATTATGAATTAATAAGACGATTCAAAATCATATTTCAAGTTCTAGCATGCAGCAGAAAGATAAATGCAAAAAAAATTGGAAAGTACGCCAATAAAACAGCTATACTTTATAATGAAAAATACTCTTGGAGATATACGCCATCCACAGTTCATAAAATTTTGTACCATGGGGAACAAATAATTCAAAACAATATGCTACCAATAGGAGATCTATCTGAAGAAGCGCAAGAAAAAAGGAACAAAGACTACAGATTCTTTCGCGAGCACAACACAAGGAAAATGTCCAGATGTTGTACTAATGAAGAAATTATCACTATTTTGTTCTGCACTTCAGATCCATATATGTCCAACATTCGTCCAAAATGGAAAACTACCTCTATTGAATTAGACGAAGAAGCTAAACAACTTCTAGAAGATGAAAATCAAGGCTATTTAGAAGAAATTTTTACTAAAATTGGTTGACTTAAAGTACTTTTTCATTACACTAAAAATAAGTTACACTTGTTTTATAGTTAAAAAATTTTTTTGATTTAAAAATTTATATATATTGTAAATTTACAATAAAAATTGTTATATCTCATAAATTTACCATAAAAATTGATATAGAAATATTTAAAAGACAATAAAAAAAAAATTTAACTAAAGCAAAAATATACGAGTGTTTCGTTGAAACTTCTCTATCTTGAACCAATATAAGGTAACTTTTACGTTCGCTGCTTAATAAATTATATTTTAACTCGGGATCTTTCAAAAAAAAAAAACAACCTTTGGCCCTTGTGCACATTAGGACTAAAAAGTTTACGGGGGCCAAAGTTTGGCATTTTCTGAAAAAATTAACTTAAAAATTGTTAAAAAGTATTAGTTGTAAAATTAACTGAAAAAATAAGACATTATATTAAACAAGTAAGAGTGTTAAATTCGGCTCTGCCGAATCTTTAATACCCTCCACCTCGGTTTGAATATTGATAATAAATGTAAACAAAATATTGGAAAAAGTAAACAATTTGTTAAACTTAGTACCAAATTATTTAAGAAAATTCTTTGGGTTGGTTTTCGTCTTTTCTATTATTTCGGATTTATTTCGGTGTTTGCTTTTTGGTCATCGTCGTTGTTGATCGCCATACATTTAGGTTATATACCTATATGCAAGTTAAGGTAACAGCTTAACGACGAATATTTTCCATAATATTTTGCTGACACTATGTCAGTTAAGGTAACAGCTTAACGACGAATATTTTCCATAATATTTTGCTGACACTATGTCTGCTAAAATAAATATTTTAAATTTGAAAAACAAAAGAATTGAATTACACCACACGCGTAGCATATGGTGCTAATCCGAAAATACGATCATGCTTTTTGCTGAATATAATTATATGTTTTTTAGACTATTAAGTTAGTTTTTAAGGTGATGTTGAACGAGACGGTAAATAAAGAATGAAAATAAAAACTAAATAATGTAGAAAACTTAATTGGGGGCTCAACCGGGATAGCCAAATAAAAAACAAGTATCCTAATGCTAATAGGAGAAAAGAACAAATAAAAAAAACAAGTATCCTAATGATAATAGGAGAAAAGTGAACAAAACAACTATAAAAAAAACAAGTATCCTAATGATAATAGGAGAAAAGAACAAATTAGAAAACAAGTATCCTAATGATAATAGGAGAAAAGTGAAAAAAAAACAACTATAAAAAACAAGTATCCTAATGATAATAGGAGAAAGGTGTGAAAAAAAAAACAAAAAAACAAAAAAGAAACTTTGAAGTGCCAAAATTGAAATCTTAAAAACAATTGGTAAAAACAAACAAATAAAAATTAATAAAAAAACAAGATTTACTAATAACTTTTTTAACACATTCAACTTTATAAAAAACCCGAACAAATTTTAATTTTTCCGAAAACAAAAAAAACACCAAGCAACCGAAAAGCAAACAAGATTTACTAATAACCTTCAAATAACTCATTAAACGTTATAAAAAATTGACACAAATTTTAACTTTTTCCGAAAACGGAAAAAGCACCAAAAAATTTAAAATTAGTGTTACTGCCAACGCCGGACAGCATCACCCCGGTACGAATGGAACTGGGTCAGCTTTAAAACCAGCTCAGCTTTAAATCAAGGTCAACTTTAAAACCAAGTCATCATTCCGAAGCAACTATCAGTGGGTCAACTATATAATTAATTATAATTAATTTTTACGTAAGTTAGATAAAATTTATATTCGATTTAAAGCTTATTGTTAGCTTAATTAAGTTGAGTTGTTGAAAGATCAGTGAGATAGTTTTTTTACATTAAAAATAAAATTTACAATACTTTAAAGATAAAGATAAAAGATAAAAGATAGCGATTTCTTTTTTATTAAATTTGTGGTAGACTGGAACGCTGGCTTATCTTGGGGAAATAGCGGAGGAAATAGGCTATTTGCCAGGGGAAGAAAATTTAAGTAAGTCTTTGGACGATTTAGCTGACCTATTTCAAAATTTGAACATGGCAACCAGTGCCCAGATAACTGAATTGATTCAGGCCCAGACCGCCCCATTAAGGGAGGTCATAGGCTTTCTCGGCAGTTGTCCGATATCGTTAATATTAATACGGTAACTGAATTCAAGGTACAGCACATTGATGAAAGTATCAAGTGCGACGAGCATTTAGACGTTATCAAATCCTTGCCCAATTTCGATGGGAAAGGTTCATACGTAAGTTGGCGGGAGGCCGCCAGCAATTCAATGCAACTGTATAAAAAAGGCAGCAGAAAATATTTCGCTGCACTTACAATTTTACGGAACAGGATTACGCAGGACGCTAACGATATTCTTACAAATCATGGAACGGTTTTGAATTTTGAGGCAATTATAAGCCGACTGGATTTTGCGTACGCCGATAAGAGACCGCTACATCTTATCGAACAGGAATTAAGTGTCATGAGACAGGGTTCCTTGTCACTAATCGATTACTACAATGAAATAAATAAAAAGCTAACCGCTCTTATTAATAAAACTTTAATGAGTCACGGTTCAGAGTCAGAGTTAACAAGGGAACTTAATAAGAAAAATAGGCAATACGCTCTCAGGGTGTTTATCACCGGATTAAACGCTCCATTGGCCAATATAATTTTTTCATTATCACCAAGCGATTTACCAAGTGCGTTGGCAAAGGCTCAGGAGCTTGAGTCTAATAATATTAGAGCGAATTTTGCTTCACAATTTAACAGGACCATACATTATGACAATAATAATAATTATAATAAACGGCCTAATTCATTGCGTTTTCCACGAAACGGGAATAATTCACAGAACAATTATCGTCAGGTTCAGACCAAACCCGAACCAATGGATTTGGGAAGTTCGGTTTATAAGAAACCACCTCAGCCTTCCAATAACGTTCCAAAAACTAATTTTAACAACCAGAATAATATTAAACCGGCCACAAAGCGTCCGTTTGTTAACTCTCAAATGAGTTATCAGCCTAATCAGAAGGCTCAGAGAATCAATAATATAAATGAAGATACTTTTTTAGAGACAGATCCATGCTGCCCTACATCGTCAGGACAGCAAGTAGTGGACGAAAACTCACAATTTTAATTGACAGTGGCGCTACAGGCAGCTACTGCAGACCCGGAGTTCTTGCGAACAGAAGGGATTTAGCTATTAAGAAGAGAGTTAGGTCTATCAATGGTTACACTCTCATTAATTATTATTACGAGGCAAGCCTTTTTGGAATTAATCAGAGGTTTTATGAAATTTCAAACCTGGAAATAGATGTGCTTATAGGTTACAATTTTTTGAAAAAGGCCAATGCAATATTGGACTTCAAACAGGGAACTATAACCTGTAGGAATTATTGCGAGAAATTTGTTAATTTCAAAACGGAAAATATTGATAACAGTATTTCGGTGAGAAATCACAATAATAGGAGTGGTGACGAGAGTGCCGCAGAGGAAGGTGGGGAAGATTTAAAAATTTTAGGTGAAATTGTTGATGAATATTATCATAGGGGATTGAATTCGAATGCCTCAATTGAAAATGGTGATCATGAGATAATGGCACTTTCGGAACTACGCGACGATATACGCAAAACAGTGTCTAAGTTACACTCAAATATAGATTTAAATTTGCCGTTTAGAACGGATATTAGGGCGGAAATAGGTACTATCGATGAAAATCCGGTATGGAGTAAGCAATATCCATATCCTCTATCTGCAAACAGTTTTGTAAATAATGAAATACAAAAGTTACTAGAGACAGGTATCATACGTGAAAGCAGGGGTCCTTATAATTCACCTGTATGGGTCGTTCCGAAAAAGGGATTGAACGATGATGGGACACAGAAGCTCCGCTTGGTAATTGATTATAAAAAATTGAATGAGAAAACGATATCTTATAGATACCCTATTCCGGATTGTAACGTTATATTGTCCAATTTGGGGAAAGCCAAATATTTTTCGACCATTGATCTCGAATCTGGTTTCCATCAAATCCTTATGAAGGAGGATGATGTGGGAAAACCCGCTTTTTCCGTTAATAACGGAAAATATGAGTTCATCAGAATGCCATTTGGTCTGAAAAATGCCCCAAGTATTTTTCAGAATGCGATGGATGATATTTTGCGAAAGTTCATTGGTAAATTTTGTCATGTCTATATAGACGACATTATAGTTTACTCCAGAACTTTGGATGAACATAGACAACATTTGAATATGGTAATTAATACCCTAAAGGGGGCTAATATGAAAATCTCATTGGAGAAATCTAAATTTTTTAAAAGAGAAGTAGAATTTCTGGGCTACGTAGTAGTACATGGGGTAATAAGAACGGATCCCAATAAAATAGAAACAATTAAAGATTATCCACAACCACAAACTCTTAGACAACTTCGAAGTTTTCTGGGGTTAACGGGTTATTACCGAAAATTTATAAAGGACTATGCTAGGGTAGCGAAACCGTTGAATAACTTTCTTGCGGGGGAAAACGGTAGAATATCGACCAATATTTCAAGGAAAGTCAAATTAGAACTGGATAAGGAGGGAATTTCAGCATTTAAGAAATTAAAGAACCTGTTGGCTGATGAGGTGGAACTTAACCAACCCGATTTTGGGAAAAAATTTGTTCTTACGACTGATGCTTCCAATGCGGCCATCGGTGCTGTTCTGACACAAGGGGGCAGACCTATTATTTTCATATCGAAAACTCTGAATTCTACTGAACGCAATTACGCCACAAATGAAAAAGAGTTGTATGCTATAGTCTGGGCGATCAAAAATCTCAGGAATTATTTATATGGCGTGGCTGATCTGGAAATACACACAGATCATCAACCCCTTACTTTCGCGATTTCGACTAGAAATCCTAACGCCAAAATTAAGCGATGGATGTCTTTTATTGAAGAATATGCTCCTAAATTTATATATAAACCAGGTGCAACCAATGTCGTGGCCGATGCACTTTCTAGACAGGTTATAAATAATATTTCAGACAACGACTCACTGCGGAGCACACAACATTCCGTTGAAAGTAGCGAAACATTTAATATCCCCGAAGTTAATAAACCACTAAATGAATTTAAACAACAAATTTTACTAAATAGGTCTAATTTTACACTTCATGAATCCCTTACAACCTTCGGTAGAACTCGCTATATAATAGACTTCGATACTAGAGAAAATTTGAAAAATATCCTCTTGGAATTTCTTAAGCCCAACCTAGTTACAGCAATTCATTGCACACAGGAAAACCTTTACGAATTTAAGGAAACCGTTAGAAATTTATTTGGAAATAAGTTTATTTTTACCAGAATACTGGCCATTGATGTAACCAATCAAGATGATCGATTGGATATAATAGGACGAACACACTCTCGTGCTCATAGAAGTAGTAGGGAAAACCATAAGCAAATGTGTGGGAGATACTACTGGCCTAAGATGTTAGACGACATAAAACAGTATGTTAGGCATTGCGATATATGTAATAAAGCCAAGTATGATAGGAAACCTATTAAACTTCCAATTGGAGAGGCTCCAATTCCTAAAAACGTGGGGGAGTTCCTTCACATTGATATATTTTATGCGCAGGGTCATAAGTTTCTCACTTGTTTAGACTCTTACTCGAAATATGTGGTCATAAAACACATAGAGGATAAATTAAACCTTGGTGACAAAGTTCAAGAATACAGAGTTTTCCAAGTGCGAATAAACTCACCTTGGATAATGAACCGGGTTTTACAACCCCACAATTTAAGTCCCTAATGCGGAGATCAGGGATACAGTTGTATTTTTGCGATCCACGCCATAGTAAAACCAATGGCCAGGTGGAAAGAGTTCACTCGACTCTTGTCGAAATTGCGCGCTGTATTAAAGAGGAATTTCATATTATTGATACAGTGGAAGTATTCTATAAAGCTGCACAACAGTATAATTTAACGATCCATTCAGTAACAAGTGAGAGGCCTTTTGATATATTTTTCAACAAAGTACCGCATGACGATGTAGAAGATAAACTTCGCCAGGCACAATTAAAAATTTTAAATAGAAACAAAGTCTCTAAGGTGAAAACTTATCAGCCAGATCAGGAGATTTATGAAAAGCTTATTGGTAAAAGAAATAAATTAGATAATAGATATAAGAAACAAAAAATTCAAGAAGATTTAGGTAATAAGGTTAAGGTTTTTAGCAGAATAGAATAGAATAGAATAGAATAATTCATAAAGAAAACATAAAATCATAGGTTTTCTTTCTTTTTCACAGAAAATGATATTTGAACTGGTAATATTACTTACGATCTACAATATCTGTCTATCCGAGGTACAGATATTTGACTATTCAAATTCTCAGCTTATCTCAATACATATGGGACAGGCTAGGCTACAAAATGGAAACTTCAAAATGATCCATGTTCTGAATTTGACAGATTATGAATCAACAATTAGTGAAATAGAGTCTGAGATCCATCATAAAGTTCCTAAAAATAGCACCATACTACCATTTCTTTCCCATGATGTCAAAAAAATAAGGGAACATATCGAAATTATAAAGCCTCGAAAAAAGCGTTCGATCAATTTTTTGGGCACAGCTTGGAAGTGGATAGCTGGTACCCCAGATCATGACGATCATAAGATAGTTACCGATCAAATGGCAGGGTTACTACAAATGATAGACAGAGAATAATCAATAAGAATGTTGTGGAGAGAGTAAATTTATTGTCAAATTCAATGAATCATATCATCAAGGCTGTTCAATCTTTGGACGAAGTTAGAAGAACACATGAAGAATCATTAACAAATAGATTAAGAATTTTAAAAGAGGAAATTATTAATGTGGAATATGCCCTACAATGGTCAAAAGTAGGTATTATAAACTCATTTATTTTATCTGAGAAAGAGATAATGGAGGTTAGACAATTTTTAGATGAGGAAAAATTTCCTTACACTGATCTTCAACAAGCTCTAAGTTTTGCAACAATTAAAATTGCAACTGATAATGTAGCACTAATTTATATAATAAATCTACCTTCTATAGAAAATAATAACTGTGAAAAATTGTTAATAAAGCCTATAAAAATACAAGAAAAAATTGTTAAAATCAATACTGAAAACATAATTGGATGTAATAAAGAAATTTATGAAGAAAAAGAAAATTGTAAAGAATATAATGGGTTATGTATTTGCAATAAAGAAACCTTAATAGATATAAGTAAAACAAATTGTATTCCAGCTCTCTTATCCAGCAAAAATCATGATTGCGTTTTTATGAATAATCAGCATATTAATTCAGTACAGGAATTATCTTCCGGAACTATTTTGTTAAATCAATTTAGAGGTATTATAAAAACCTCAAATAATGAAACAAACGAATTATTGGGTACTTATTTAATCAATTTTCATAATGATACCTTAACGGTAGACAGCAGAACATTTGTATCAAGAGAAATATCGGATTGGAAGCCGCTTCCGGCATTATTGCAACCAATGAAAAATAGTCGGGAAATTGAAGAAGTTCTTTCATTAGAATTAATGAAGGACTTGCAAATAAATAATACTGATGAATTGACATCGCTGTCGTTTGGCAGTAAATTGATGTTTTCACTCAACTTTGGTCTTTTGATTATATTAATCTTTTTCATATTTGTAATAGCTTACAAACTTTGGTTTAAAAAGAAAATTGGGTTGACAGTTACTAAATGAGCCCAATCCTCCTAATCTTGAGGAGCCAGGTACTTCACCTAAACTAAGATGTGAATTTCGTAGCATCAACGATCTTCCTATTCATTAAGAATCGGGACGATTCAACTTACAAAGGGGGGAGTTAAGGTAACAGCTTAACGACGAATATTTTCCATAATATTTTGCTGACACTATGTCAGTTAAGGTAACAGCTTAACGACGAATATTTTCCATAATATTTTGCTGACACTATATCTGCTAAAATAAATATTTTAAATTTGAAAAACAAAAGAATTGAATTACACCACACGCGTAGCATATGGTGCTAATTCGAAAATACGATCATGCTTTTTGTTGAATATAATTATATGTTATTTAGACTATTAAGTTAGTTTTTAAGGTGATGTTGAACGAGACGGTAAATAAAGAATGAAAATAAAAACTAAATAATGTAGAAAACTTAATTTGCATGTGTTTCCGGTTATATGATATAACTTCTCGTTTAATTTAGTTTTTGCTAATTCAATAGCTCGCCCTAACCTCCATTGCAAAGGTAATGGTTGTGTAGAGTGGCTAACAAAATAATAACCAAAAAGAAAAAAAAGCTCTCTCAACTTTTTTTTAAATATTGCCATATTTTGAAAACATAGAGAATAAATTTATAATAATAAATAATCAAATTAGGGATGCCAAACGCAAAAAACCAAAAGTCCCAAACATTTTAAATAAAATAATTTAATGTTATCTTTATTTTCTGAAAAACTTCAAATTTTCATCCAAAAAAAATTGTGAAAATTTATATATAAAAAATAACATTCTCATCAAATTACGTTTACTTATGTAACAATTTTTATGTTAGCAATTCTTAAATATCATTTGAGGTTTTCTTAAATTCATTGAATTTAAATTAATATTTTCTGTAGTGCGATTCTGCAAATTTCAAATTCAACGATCTGACAATCGCAAAATATATCGACAGCCATTGTTGTTTGCACTAAGGATTAAGTGATTCACTAAGTACATACATCTTAACGACAGTCGACAAATCTGTTTTTCTATTTATTTAAATTGTAAACTAGTGGCACCTCTGTCAAAATAAGCGAAAAACACAAAGAATAGAAAAAAACAAATTACTTCGTGTTTGACAGGATGATTTTATGTTTATGTTTAATATCTTTATTTTTTTACTAATATTTCTGTTTATTTATTTGAAAATGAAATAATGAATTGAATATGCTATATAATTTTTTTATTTATATAAAAAAGTATTTTAATAAAAGCAAAATATTTTTACTATTTTATGATTTTTATTTATGTATGAGGACATTTCAACCTGAAAATTTAAGTTTTTATCGATTGAATAAACAACACAAAAATGGTTGTCGTTTAGATAACAACAACAGCTGACTTTAACAATAGCGAATATCGTTTAAAAATTTTACTGATAATTTTGCAATTTTCTTTTTTTTTACGATTCGACACTCGTTAAAAGAATTAACTGAATCGCGGTACTGAAAAGTTATTAATATCTCCTGAATGGCAATATTTTTTTTTAAATGTAAACATATTTGGTTTTTTTTTGGAATTTCAATTTGTGTTTAACGAATAAAATTTATATATGCAATTTGTGTTTAACGAATAAAATTTATTTATGCAATTGATGTCTTCTAAATTTAAATTATTATTTCCGACGTTTTGATATGATTTTCTGAAATTCAATTAAAATTTTCTAATTTATAATTGGAAATTTTAATTTCAGTTTTTATTAGAATTGATATTTTCTTAAATTTAAATGCAAAATTTAAAAAGTGCAATTTTGTATTTTTGTGAATAATAATCTTTAGAAACTATAAACAATTCTTAAAAATTAGATGTAATCGCAATCAGATATTTTGTAGGTAAAGCAGAATAATAGTTCTATATAACTATGTAGAACTGTTTTGAAAGCAAAAAACTCATTGATGAACTCGGTAACTCTATTTTGTAAAGACAACAAAAAGTTAACATGCCAAACTTATGTTCATATTTGTAAAAGAATAATGAAAAAACGTATGAAATAAAAGACCAGCCCGTGTATACTCTTAACATTGTTCTGTATGATATCTAGTTGAAAATATTGACATTGATGTTAAAATAGAAATAACTATTGCAAAGCTAATTAGAGCAAAAATTGTGGCGCCATCTACTGTGGCATAGTCACGCTGAGCAAAATGAAGTGACACTCTGTTAATGCAAAAGAAATGTATTTTCCCCACAACAAAATATTGCAGAAATTTATGTAAATAAAATAATATACCGATTTATTTCTAACATGCAGTTACTATGAATATACATACATATATATAATATATGTATATTATTTGTATTATTTAATATGTGTATGTTTGTATATGTAAATATTACACACAAAAAATACAACATCAAAGGTTATTTTTGTGTTTTTCTCTTTAAATAATTTAATACATAAATTTTTTTTTGCTAAATCTACATTTGGGCAATTCACAACAGGTGTTGTATATTGTATGTTGTATTGAAATACACAATACAATCATTTGTTGTGAACACTCAGTTGTATTTTCATATTGTAAAACGCTTCGTCGCATCTGCTATTTTGTATAAGAGAAAACACTTGTCAGTGTTTGCTTTTTGGTCGTGAGATATACCCTGGAGTTTTAGTTACGTACCTTTTGCTTTTTAATTTATAATGAAAAAAAAAAAAAAAAATTTAAATGTTTTGGTTGGCACTGAAAGAGAAAATACATACTAAAAATATAAACATTAATTTTTATATAAATAAACTTATCGATGTATTTGTGTTATTTGCATTATTTGCCATATTTTATTTTATAATTATTTATGCTGATAAAATTCTATGTATTTGTTTTTTCTTTTTCATAAAAACTGGCATTCACTTGGGACTGATATGTTATAATACAATCTACAACATTTACTAAACATAGCAAATGAAGTTGGATCGTGTATCAGATTTTTCAGTGAAAATTACCTACAACACTATTGTAAAGTGATACACGATACAACAGATACAACGATATATTACCCATTGTGAATTGCCCAATTGTTTTTTTTTTATTAACAACTAGGTATTTTAGCATTATTTGGTTTAGATGTTGGTGAATTTTTACTCCCTTTATATCAACTCGTAGTGTCGAAAAAATTTTGGATCGATTTTAACCCCTTTCCGTCACCCAATCGATCTGAAACTTTGAAGGCAGGCTCGTGGCAATGACAGAAATGATCTAGAATATTTTTTTAGTGATGCCAAAACAATGGAAACTTTTAAATTTTTCTACCAGAGTTTATAAAAAAAATGTACAAAGGGTTAGTTTTTATTATAATATTACCACAACGACCACAAAAACAACAAGTCCTGCTATGACAACAATACAACATTTCGAATAACAACAAGAACAATATAGAAACATCATGTTTTTAATTTTTTTTACTTTTTCAGAGATTTCCCTGGACCTGTTCCACCGATTTTAATGATTTTTGAAATAGAAATCTTCCCATGAATTTGGTGAATCATTCTCACTAAAAAGGATCACCCTAGCTGTCCTATTGAGGGCGTGATCGTGACAAGAACGACATAGAAAATTATATTTTTTCAAGACTTTTTTTAGTTCTTCATTCAAATCTCGGGCCCTAATCGACCGATTTGGACGATTTTAAATATCAAACTTTTCAGGATATCAGTGAATCATTATTTATGTCAACGAGCACCCTAGCTGCCCGATTGATGCCGTCATCGTGATTTCCACAGACGGACAGGCAGACGGACAGACGGACATCGCTATATCAACTCCGGTTGTTGTAAGGATCACAAATATATATATTTTATGGGTTCCAAATTTTTTTTCTAATTATTACAAACGGAATGACAAACTTATATATTCCCTCTGCACACTGGAGTGGAGGGTATAAAAAAACTTTTTTTACCTTTTAACAGTTCACTTTTGTACTAAAATTCAACTACAAATGAAAATGTATTTTAAACCCTCCGTAACTTTTTTTATTTTCGGTCAATAATTACGTTTTATAGCAACACTTAAAGGGTAAAGTCTCACCTACCTACCAAACCAAAAAAACCGCATATCAAAATTCCAATACAATCAAAAGTTATAGATTTTTGACCGCCTTCTCGTCAAATGGTCCACTGTGGGTCGCAAGTATGAATATATTTTGATGCAATTTAGTATACAAGCGTCTATCGGCCATAGGATGAACGCTATTTAAATTGGTGAAAATCGGACCATGTCCAAATTTGATTTAAGCTTATTTTCTATATCCAATTAGTTGGACCTTAGAGATAGGGTCTGTAAACGCATGGTATAGGGTATCGTATAGTCGTTCTAAACCGACTATAATTTTAATACTTGTTTAATTATAAGCTTCTAAATGGGTATTTATACATTTTTCTACTAAAAATTATAACGCGTATAAGTACGAACTTGAATTACTAAAAAAACTAAACGAACTTATTTATATATATATGTATTTGTTCAGTTCGAATCTAATTCTCTTTACGAACGGTCGTGTAAATAATTAAAGCGCTTAGAGTACAACTATTTAAAATTAACAACAAGTGTATATTTTTGTTTTTGCAATTGCCTATTCTTGATTTCATTTGAACTCACGTGGTTGTCAATTCAGCTTAAAACAGGTATAAAAATTTAGCGATGGCCCGAGGGGCCAAATCTTCATCTAAATGAAAGCTCCTTGCGAACAAGATGACAAAACTTCCTCCGGGTTTTGTTAACCCGAACATCGCGTCAACTTTCAGCAACAAATTTAGCCTGCTTGCTGGCCTCAATGATATGGACGTAACTCCTGTATCAAATATTAACGATATTAAACAACACAACCCTCCACCTATAGTTGTAGAAGCCAACGCCTCATTTGCAGAAATACGAAAACCACTTGGTTAAGATTGCATTTTCAAACGTACTTCAATTGGTACCAAAATTTTTGCTCCAACTAAAGAATTGTACGAATGCTACACGGTTTACCCCGCATAAACTCTGAGGACATCACCGAAGAGTTAAAAAACTACAACCTATCCCCTTCTTCCGTGGCTGAAATAGTCACCAAATTCAGTTCGAACAACAATGCTGTTTACAAAGTACAATTTGTTCGTAAAAATTTTAACCCAACTGACATAAAAAAATTTAAGGACAATTTCCAATATTATAATTTCTTGGAAAAAATAGAAATCTAGATCCAGAAATGCTAGAACTGCTTAATGTATGGCCATGGCGGTGAACATTGCCATCGAAGTGCTGCGTGTATATGTGCAGAACAACATCATACAAGTGTGTGTCCGTTTAACGCAAATGAAAAAAGACCAGCTGTTTTTACATGCTTTAATTGCAAAAAACATGGAAAAGAGAGATCTGATCACTCTGCAAACGATATCAACTGTCCGTTACGTTCTCTCTATTTGGAAACTAGAACAAGAGTAACTTCCAAAAGTCATAACAACAGCAAGAACAAAATTTTGCATTTCAATCAAAGGTTGATTTCCCAAATTTAAATAACAACAACACAAACTGTAACAATAACATCAATAATAATAGCAAAGCTACATATGCTAACGAGCTGAAAACAAACAACGATTTATTTAGCATTGATGAGCTTTTTGATATTTTCACTTCAGCTATGGATTTGCATAGGTACACTTCAAAAGTTCAACAAATCAAATTTGTAATGTCAATGGTAAAATACGCCCATGGATTATACTAATAATTTAAACGAATTCAAAATGCTTCACTTGAATGCTAATGTCATTTCAAACTTTTCTAAATTAATTATACATGGTCACAAATTATATATGGTCACAAAAAAACAAATGCGTTTAAATCGCTACAAAGAGCTCAAAAAAGAGCATTGAAAACGGTTTTTAATCTGCCTTTGACTTACTCGACGGTATCTCTGTATAAAAATGTATCGTTGACAATTCTTCCAATATATGGCTTATATAGAATGCAACTTATGCTCTACGTTTTTAAATCGCTAAATAATATTGGCCATCATACAATTTGCTTTTCAAGGAATCAAACAGTTTTTAACACAAGAAATAATATGAACTTGAGAATTGCTGGGTGTAGATTGGAAAAAACAAAGCAAAGAGTTGAATACACTGGTAGTTTGGAATATAATAATCTTCCCCAATATCTTAAAAATATTTAGCGAATTTCTGAGTTTAAGACTAACTTAAAAAAACATATATTTCAAGATTTGGAAATGCTTCTACTGTAATACATATTTGTATGTACATAGTTATTTTTTTTTCTCTCTTTTCCTTTTAAATATAATATAAAATGAACATTTATATTTTTTTTTTATTTTTTTTTTATTATTTTTGAAGTATGTATATATATTATATTGTTAAAGTTGTATATTATTATTTATTGCCAACTCGCCTCAATAATGTCTAACGACGCTGGGGCACAACACATTGTTAAACTTAATATTATTATGAATAAAATAAATAGAAAAAAAAAAAAAACAATTTGAGATACTAATTGAACGAGAAAATATTAAAATAGCGTCCCTATTTTAAAAATTATTATTTATATAGAAGTGACAGAACAGATGCAAGAGGAGGAGGAGTAGCTCTGTTAATTCATAAATCTGTCGCTCATAAAAACCTTTTTATATCAAACACCTCATCAATCGAAAACATCTGAATTGAAGTTATAAATAATAGACCTATTGTTGTATCTTCGTTATATTCACCAAGATATACTCATAACTTTCGCACTGAACAATCTACAGCAATCAAGCAATTTTTTCATACACTATCCTAATAGTCCAACCCTATTCCCCCATCAACAAAATCGCGAAGCATCCACAGTCGATATTATTTTAAGCAACTCCGCTTTAAATATAGACGTAAAAACAATGGATTACGAAATACCATCAGACCATCTCCCCATTACATGTACACTTAAAAGGTCAATGGCCTTGCAGGTTGACCTCAAAAAATTATATTTTTTCAAGACTTTTTTTAGTTCTTCATTCAAATCTCGGGCCCTAATCGACCGATTTGGACGATTTTAAATAGCAAACTTTTCAGGATATCAATGAAACATTATTTATGTCAACGAGCACCCTAGCTGCCCGATTGATGCCGTCATCGTGATTTCCACAGACGGACAGGCAGACGGACAGACGGACATCGCTATATCAACTCCGGTTGTTGTAAGGATCACAAATATATATATTTTATGGGTTCCAAATTTTTTTTCTAATTATTACAAACGGAATGACAAACTTATATATTCCCTCTGCACACTGGAGTGGAGGGTATAAAAAAACTTTTTTTACCTTTTAACAGTTCACTTTTGTACTAAAATTCAACTACAAATGAAAATGTATTTTAAACCCTCCGTAACTTTTTTTATTTTCGGTCAATAATTACGTTTTATAGCAACACTTAAAGGGTAAAGTCTCACCTACCTACCAAACCAAAAAAACCGCATATCAAAATTCCAATACAATCAAAAGTTATAGATTTTTGACCGCCTTCTCGTCAAATGGTCCACTGTGGGTCGCAAGTATGAATATATTTTGATGCAATTTAGTATACAAGCGTCTATCGGCCATAGGATGAACGCTATTTAAATTGGTGAAAATCGGACCATGTCCAAATTTGATTTAAGCTTATTTTCTATATCCAATTAGTTGGACCTTAGAGATAGGGTCTGTAAACGCATGGTATAGGGTATCGTATAGTCGTTCTAAACCGACTATAATTTTAATACTTGTTTAATTATAAGCTTCTAAATGGGTATTTATACATTTTTCTACTAAAAATTATAACGCGTATAAGTACGAACTTGAATTACTAAAAAAACTAAACGAACTTATTTATATATATATGTATTTGTTCAGTTCGAATCTAATTCTCTTTACGAACGGTCGTGTAAATAATTAAAGCGCTTAGAGTACAACTATTTAAAATTAACAACAAGTGTATATTTTTGTTTTTGCAATTGCCTATTCTTGATTTCATTTGAACTCACGTGGTTGTCAATTCAACTTAAAACAGGTATAAAAATTTAGCGATGGCCCGAGGGGCCAAATCTTCATCTAAATGAAAGCTCCTTGCGAAAATGATGACAAAACTTCCTCCGGGTTTTGTTAACCCGAACATCGCGTCAACTTCCAGCAACAAATTTAGCCTGCTTGCTGGCCTCAATGATATGGACGTAACTCCTGTATCAAATATTAACGATATTAAACAACACAACCCTCCACCTATAGTTGTAGAAGCCAACGCCTCATTTGCAGAAATACGAAAACCACTTGGTTAAGATTGCATTTTCAAACGTACTTCAATTGGTACCAAAATTTTTGCTCCAACTAAAGAATTGTACGAATGCTACACGGTTTACCCCGCATAAACTCTGAGGACATCACCGAAGAGTTAAAAAACTACAACCTATCCCCTTCTTCCGTGGCTGAAATAGTCACCAAATTCAGTTCGAACAACAATGCTGTTTACAAAGTTCAATTTGTTCGTAAAAATTTTACCCCAACTGACATAAAAAAATTTAAGGACAATTTCCAATATTATAATTTCTTGGAAAAAATAGAAATCTAGATCCAGAAATGCTGGAACTGCTTAATGTATGGCCATGGCGGTGAACATTGCCACCGAAGTGCTGCGTGTATATGTGCAGAACAACATCATACAAGTGTGTGTCCGTTTAACGCAAATGAAAAAAGACCAGCTGTTTTTACATGCTTTAATTGCAAAAAACATGGAAAAGAGAGAACTGATCACTCTGCAAACGATATCAACTGTCCGTTACGTTCTCTCTATTTGGAAACTAGAACAAGAGTAACTTCCAAAAGTCATAACAACAGCAAGAACAAAATTTTGCATTTCAATCAAAGGTTGATTTCCCAAATTTAAGTAACAACAACACAAACTGTAACAATAACATCAATAATAATAGCAAAGCTACATATGCTAACGAGCTGAAAACAAACAACGATTTATTTAGCATTGATGAGCTTTTTGATATTTTCACTTCAGCTATGGATTTGCATAGGTACACTTCAAAAGTACAACAAATCAAATTTGTAATGTCAATGGTAAAATACGCCCATGGATTATACTAATAATTTAAACGAATTCAAAATGCTTCACTTGAATGCTAATGGCATTTCAAACTTTTCTAAATTAATTATACATGGTCACAAATTATATATGGTCACAAAAAAACAAATGCGTTTAAATCGCTACAAAGAGCTCAAAACAGAGCATTGAAAACGGTTTTTAATCTGCCTTTGACTTACTCGACGGTATCTCTGTATAAAAATGTATCGTTGACAATTCTTCCAATATATAACTTATATAGAATGCAACTTATGCTCTACGTTTTTAAATCGCTAAATAATATTGGCCATCATACAATTTGCTTTTCAAGGAATCAAACAGTTTTTAACACAAGAAATAATATGAACTTGAGAATTGCTGGGTGTAGATTGGAAAAAACAAAGCAAAGAGTTGAATACACTGGTAGTTTGGAATATAATAATCTTCCCCAATATCTTAAAAATATTTAGCGAATTTCTGAGTTTAAGACTAACTTAAAAAAACATATATTTCAAGATTTGGAAATGCTTCTACTGTAATACATATTTGTATGTACATAGTTATTTTTTTTCTCTCTTTTCCTTTTAAATATAATATAAAATGAACATTTATATTTTTTTTTTTTTATTTTTTTTTTTATTATTTTTGAAGTATGTATATATATTATATTGTTAAAGTTGTATATTATTATTTATTGCCAACTCGCCTCAATAATGTCTAACGACGCTGGGTCACAACACATTGTTAAACTTAATATTATTATGAATAAAATAAATAGAAAAAAAAAAAAAAAAAACAATTTGAGATACTAATTGAACGAGAAAATATTAAAATAGCGTCCCTATTTCAAAAATTATTATTTATATAGAAGTGACAGAACAGATGCAAGAGGAGGAGGAGTAGCTCTGTTAATTCATAAATCTGTCGCTCATAAAAACCTTTTTATATCAAACACCTCATCAATCGAAAACATCTGAATTGAAGTTATAAATAATAGACCTATTGTTGTATCTTCGTTATATTCACCAAGATATACTCATAACTTTCGCACTGAACAATCTACAGCAATCAAGCAATTTTTTCATACACTATCCTAATAGTCCAACCCTATTCCCCCATCAACAAAATCGCGAAGCATCCACAGTCGATATTATTTTAAGCAACTCCGCTTTAAATATAGACGTAAAAACAATGGATTACGAAATACCATCAGACCATCTCCCCATTGCATGTACACTTAAAAGGTCAATGCCCTTGCAGGTTGACCTCAATTAATATGATTATAGTGCAACCAACTGGAAAATTTTTATGAATTTTTTAGACAATAAAATCACTTTATATTCCGATATATACAATACCAAGGCAGTAATTGATCAGGAAATCCAAAAATTTATAAATGTAGTTTTCGAAGCAAGGGATGTGTCTACATCTAATATGATGGTCTTTTATAAGGATATCGCTTTTTACTATAGCGAATGTATTTATGAGGCCGCTCTATAAATTAAAAAGCGAGTTACTCCTTTAAGTTCTGATTTTGAATTAAACTTTATTTTTCAAATTTCCTTACTATTTATACAACTTATGAGATTCATACTTATAATCTAGTAACTTAATTAACCATAACTTAATTATTCATAACTTAATAATTACCAAATCCATAGTGTCTCACTTTCTACGTCATACAAGTCATTCACTTGTATAATGCATTTTGGTTGCATTGACGGTATAGTGTTTTCATAAGATCTCAAATAACCTTTTCAATTCAACTGGGTGGCTACTGGTGTCTTTGATACGCAATACAAAGCAAAATTCATAAATGGGTCAGCTGGTGATCATTATTGCTGACTACCCAATATTGACAAATTATTTGTATTCAATTGTTCTTATTAACAGTGAAATCCCGTATAGTGTGACAACATGGATTTGTATTCTTATACAGTAAGATCCCGTATAGTGGGACAACATGGATTAGTATTCTTATGGTGCTACACATATGTGTGCACATACTACACCCTGCACCTAAAAAAAAATTTTCTTTGAAAATTTTCATTTACTTTCTTTTTTTTTTTTTTTTGTTTAGTAAGTATAAAATATATTCATATGATTTCTACAAGTATTATTTATTTTTGTTTATTTTATTGTTATTCAACTTGGTTGTAATTAACTTTATTAAAAAATATAATTTTTTATGTAATTTAATATTCTTGTATACAAATTAGTTATTAATAAGAATTATTGTATGTACAATTTCTTTTCTTTTTCTTTTGTTTTCGATAATTATTTATAATATTTCTTAAGTAAATTCTTATGTACAACTCTATCACTATCCTTGATTTTTATAGTTACATTTACGTTGTCTATGTTTACTACTTCGTACGGACCCTTATAAGGTGGTTCGTTTTTCTTTCTATTTTCTATTTTCAATAAAACTAAATCTCCTATTCTAAGATCTATACTATTCTTATTTCGATTCGAATCTAAACTTCTTCTCAATTTTATGTTCTCTATCATTTTTCTAGCGCTCTCCAAAGAGTATTTCAATCTAACTTTCAATTCCCTAGCGTAATTATCCAAATCATAAATTGGTTCATTATTATCGATCATATTATCCCCTGGTAGTCTAGTTAATCTACCGTAAATCAATTCGAATGGTGAATAATCAGTGTCGACATGAGGTGTTACGTTATAGGCAAATGCGTAGTATGGTATCCATTGATGCCAATTATTGTCATCCACGAAAGAAAGAAAATATTCATTTAGTACCCTGTGATTTCTTTCCACAGTTCCTAAAGTTTCGTGATGATAAGGTGTCGAGAATCGTTGTTCTATTCTCAACATTTCGCAAATTTCCTCAAATGTCCTCTGTCGGACTTGAGTTTTTTGAATAATCCGTATTTAAGAATGACATTCTCTACTAGTGCTTTTGCTATAGATTTAGCCTCTTTAGTTTCCATTGGGCACGCTATTACGTATTTAGTTAATTCACACTGCATTGTGAGTATGTATCTATTGTACTCTGATGGTCTCAAAGGACCTACTGTGTCAATAGTTATAATTTCGAAACTTTCACATGGTGTGTCTGTGATTGTCAATTGTTCTCTGGTGTGTTTTATGCGTTTGTTTCTTTGGCAAAGGTCACAGGTTTTTATGTAGTTTTTTACCATTTTATTCATATTCTTCCATATGTACTTTTGTCTTAGCTTTAAGAGAGTTTTTCTAACTCCGAAATGTCCTCCGCATGGTGTGCTGTGATATAATTTCATGAGTTCATCTTTGCGTTTATTGTCTGTTATTTGTTGAGGGTTTTCGTATAGAAGAATTTTCACATTTTCGTTTGTTATACCATTCAGTCTTTTCATGAATGTTTCCTTTGATACTAAGTTGAATATATTATCACTCCTTTTCAGTGCATAATGTCTGTGATTCAACTTCTCTAATTCAGATAGCAGTTTCTCCAAGGTATTATCTAGATAATATGGATTTTCGCTACATATCACACGTGTTTCGTGTAGACTTTTATCGTCTTCTATAAGTATTCTGTTGGTCGACCTTTTTCTCAATATGAATTTTAATTCTCTTGCGCGTTTTATATCGTTCTTAGATGTACATTGCCAGATGTTGAGTTGATCAGACTCATTGGGAGATGCCATATCATTATTCTCGATTTCTTTATTCTTCTGTGACATCTTTTTCTTCATTCCTCTCGTTAACACCAGTGTTTTCTTTACTGTCTCATCAGTATTTTGAGGTATCATTTCTTTTAGTATTTCCGAATCTATATTTATTCTCGAAAGTGCGTCGGCATTTGTGTTGTTCTTTCCTTTTTTATATATAATTTTAAAATCGTAATCCGAAAGTTCTAAACGGATTCTCGTTAATTTTGAACTAGGATTTTTGTGTGAAAATAATGCAATTAGTGGTCGGTGGTCTGTTATTACGGTGAATTTCCTTCCGTATAAATATGGTCTGAAAAATTGTATTCCCCAGTGTATGGCTAATAGCTCCTTTTCTATAACAGATTTGTTTTTCTCGTGCTTATTTAGTGCTTTGCTCGCAAAAGATATTGGTCTTTCATCGCCACTTTCCTCTTGCGATAATATAGCTCCTAACGCAACATCTGATGCATCTGTAGTCAAAATGAATGGTTTTTCCAAGTCTGGATATTGCAAGACAGGTGGATTCATTAATGCTTGTTTGAGTTTTTCAAAAGCAGTTTGATGTTCGTCTGTCCATTCAAATTTTGTGTTTTTCTTTAATAATGCATTCAAACAACTTGCAGTGACTGCAAAATTTTCTATAAAGCGTCTATAGTAATTACAGAATGCTAAAAATCTTCGCACATCATCGGTGTTTTTAGGCACTGGATATTTTTGTATTGCTTCATACTTTGATGGATCTGGTTTAATGCCATTTGGTGTTATCAAATGACCTAGATATACTACTTCAGGCTTTAGAAAACAACATTTGTTAGCATTAAGTTTTAGGTTGTACTTCATTAATCTGTCGAGAACCATATTCAAATTGGCATTGTGATGTTTCAGACTGCATCCGAATACTATTATGTCATCAACGTATAGAAAAGCTTCAGTTGACAAACCTGACAAAGCTATTGTCAACATGCGTTGAAAACCGTTAGATGATATTTTTAATCCAAAAGGCAATCTTGTATATTGGTAGTGACCATCCGAAGTTGAAAATGCGGTATAAGGACGTGATTGTTCGTCTAGTTCAATTTGATGGAATGAACTGGTCATATCCAATGTTGAAAAATATTTTGCTCTACCTAATTTATCCAAAACGTCTTCCAATCTTGTTAATGGAAATTTGTCATTAATGACCTTGTCGTTTAATTTTCTAAAATCAACCACCAATATCCATTTTTTTAGATCAGTTTGTCCCTTTTTCGGTACCAATAATAAGGGAGCATTATATGGGCTTATAGAGGGTTCTATTATATTTTTCCTCAACAAATCTTGCACCTGTGCATTTATTTCATCAGTTTGTGCATGCGGTAAGCGATAGTTTTTTATATAAACTGGTTTTTGGTCGTTTAATTCAATTGACTGTTTATAGAAATTATTTGTGGTTATATCTTCGCCCTCCATATGGAATATATTCTGGTATTTCCGCAATATTTTTATAAGTTCGTTACCTTCTTTTCCACTTATTTCATCCAACTTCAAATTCTTCAATAATTTACTAAATCCATTCTCAGAAAACTTATTCTTATCTTGGTCTATTGAACATACTGTATAATTTTTTAATGGAGCTGTTTCTATCTTGATATTCTTCACTATTGTAGTTTTTGCCTTCTTTTGGTATTATAGCGTTTGCCAAATATACGCCTTCTAGTATTTCCCTATTCAAAATCACGCTATCTTCTTCCAGATTTATTTTAAAAGGCATCACCATTTCACTTCTAGGTGGTATGGTTATATAGTTCGTGATGAATGCGTCATCGTATATTGGAATTACTATATTTTGTTCATCTAGTTTGAAGGTCAACACATATTTATCATAATCGATTTTACATTTGAATTTCGATAGAAAATCCCTACCTAGAATGCCATCTGTACCTATAGGAAAATCATTTTCCACCACTTGTACTTTCTGTTCTATAATTTTATTTTCAAAGTTCATTTTCGCAATAGTTGAACCGAGTGATTTTACTTGTCCATCCGATATACCACTTAAACTGCATATATCGCTTGAATCCATATCATGAAAAAATACACAGCCCTCCTTGCACAAAGATATATCCCCCCTGTGTCTATCAGAAATGTGACCATATAGTCTACATTTATAATTTTAATTTTAATGTAATTTCGTAGATTGGAGGATATACTATATATTTTCATATTTTTTATTGGACGTTCTCCGGAGATTCCTGTTGAGCGATCTCCGGCTCCTGGGAGTTTCCCTGGTACTGTACTTGGTTTACATTATGTCTTCTGTTGTTTCTATTATAGTTATTATTATTTCTACCACGGCTATTATTGTTATTTCGGTTGTTATTATTGCCATTATATCTTCTGTTGTTGTTATTTCTGTTGTTGTTGTTATGTCCGTTAATATTGCTGTTCGTATTTCTGTTATTTGCATTGTTGTTGTTGTTCCTTGAACGACACACTTGTGCAAAATGATCAATCATGTCACATTTTCTACAGTTTAAACCGTAAGCTGGACATTTGTTCTTCATGTGGCTTCTGCCACAGTTATAGCAATTATTCTGTTTTTGTTGCCCATTCGTCATATATAATATTTGCTTTTGTTTAAGGCCATTCTCGGATTCCTCGGCGATTGCAAGTGCTTCGGTAAGAGTTGAAACTCTACTAGCACCTACAGTTGACACTATTTGCTGATCCCTTATGCCATTTTTGAAAGTGTTAAAAGCCAAAATATTATTTGTTCTAACTATTGAGTTCCTATCATTTTCTCCAACTTCAAGAATTTGAACGTCGTTCAGTTCCGCGATCAATTCCTGAATTTTTTCAGCAAAATTACGTACTGAGTCGCCCTTTTGGGTTAGTGTTGTTATTCTACCCAATAGGTTATTTGAAGTTGCTGTTGGTTTGTAGGACTTCCTTAATGCTTGTACAAGTTGTGTAACAGTGGTGGGGACAGTTTCCTGTTTCACCATGTTCTGTACCTTTGTGTCCAAACGTGTCTTAAGCACGAAATTGAACAAAGCATTTTGTTTAGCCGCCGGTATTTTTTCACTTACGAGCTCAAGATTCGGAATGAAATTGTTCAGTTCACCCTTTTTTCCAGTAAAAACAGGAATTAGTTTTCCAACTACTGACAATTCCGAAATGTCTAAAGGCTCCATTATGATCGCTTGTGTTTTCTCTGAATCTGCCCGTTTCTTAAAGTGTTGCTCTAAAGTATTTATTGTTTCCGATTTCAATTTTTTAAACTGTTCCAATATTTCCGTCTGCTCTCCTTCTTTTAATATGGAGTTCGATAAGCAGATCCCCATTTTTTTTTTAAATTTTGGATTTCCTCTTTCTTCTCCCTTACCGTGTCTAATGTGTACGGTTTGTTTAATGACTTTTTCGCATTTATATTTATTTGCTCGAGCTGTTTTATATGTTCCATTTGGGATATGGACACTATATTCTTACACTTTCAAGTAGGTTTCCGACAGCTGTTAATCTTTTGCAAACTTTCTAATCATTAGAACAGTTTCAATTTCCACGTCGTTAATTGTACCTTCACGTTCAACAAAACCTATATCCTTTCCTAGCTTTATTAACCATTCGGGTCTTTCCTCAGGATTGTAAGGCTTTTCAATTTCCAAAATTTCCTCAGGATCCCAAACAATTTTATTCTTTGATCTATCTCTTCTCAACTTTCTAGGCATTACGAAAAATTACTTTCCCTTTTTTTCAAAAATAATTATTCACCAGTTACTGTTCTACAACAGACTTTTCCCTAAATTCTACTTCCAAAATCTTCACTATACCTTCAAAAATTTTGTAAAAAACAAATACAAGGTTTGGCAGAAATACTATTGCCAGAACAAACCAGCCGATATATTCATCAAAATATCGCTGTATGCGTTCACGTATGGTCATTACAGAAATGCTAATCTGTTCCTGAAACCTACCACAGAAGGAATGAAAAAATATCCTTCATTGAAATTAAACCACCAATGTCCGCCGAATTTCGCAATTCAGTTAATTTCCTTATTATCGTATTGGTAATGTATACCTCAATACATTTGACAAAAACCCATGTAACGATAGTAATCAATAATAGTATCGCTAGAGTTATAATTAAAATTTTTCTTACATTCATGTTAGTTTTTATTTATTTTTCTTTTTTTTTTATTTATTTCTTTCTTTTTAAACATTAAATTCTCTTAGGATTATTCTTAAATATGCCGTTAGCATATATATCATCATAAAAATTATAAAAATTACTAATTTCATTCTACTTTTTTTTTTTTTTTTTTGTTTAAATTTTCTATTTATATCTCTATGAGCCTTTATCACTTGCTCTATTTCATCTATTCTTCGCCAGTAGTTGCTGGCTGCTTCCCAGGTGGGAGGTGGTGAAGCGTTGACAATCCTCTTCAGGTTTGACAATTCCCCCCTTTTCTTGACCAAAAAGCCTCCTCTTCTTTTTGGTGGCCTAACCTTGGGTACCACTACGGGTGCTTCCTGCTTTGCATGTTTTACCCTTTTTAAATACTCCTCAACTGTGAGACGTTGTGGGCCCTTAATAACCTCGGGTTTTCCCATGAAAATTTCAGAGAATCAAATTTTTATTTATTTATATTTGAACATGGGCGAACAACCGCCTCTGTTCTGTCAGTTGCTCACCTAGGAGCACACTGTTCTTTGGTTTACTTTTCCTCTTCTTGTTGGTGTTTTGCTGGTGTTTGCTGGTGTTTCATCTGTTGCTTGGTGTTTGATGCCTCATCTGGTGTATGTTTCCGGCTAGTCTTTTGGCCAGACTGCCCTTCTAACCCCTGGCGTGGGTTAGGTGCCAATACAAAGATCAGACCAAGGATCTCTTCTGGCGCAATTTTAATTTTTTTTGTACTACAGGAACTGGGCAGGATCGCCATATGATGGTCTTTTATAAGAATATCGCTTTTTACTATAGCGAATGTATTTATGAGGCCGCTCTATAAATTAAAAAGCGAGTTACTCCTTTAAGTTCTGATTTTGAATTAAACTTTATTTTTCAAATTTCCTTACTATTTATACAACTTATGAGATTCATACTTATAATCTAGTAACTTAATTAACCATAACTTAATTATTCATAACTTAATAATTACCAAATCCATAGTGTCTCACTTTCTACGTCATACAAGTCATTCACTTGTATAATGCATTTTGGTTGCATTGACGGTATAGTGTTTTCATAAGATCTCAAATAACCTTTTCAATTCAACTGGGTGGCTACTGGTGTCTTTGATACGCAATACAAAGCAAAATTCATAAATGGGTCAGCTGGTGATCATTATTGCTGACTACCCAATATTGACAAATTATTTGTATTCAATTGTTCTTATTAACAGTGAAATCCCGTATAGTGTGACAACATGGATTTGTATTCTTATACAGTAAGATCCCGTATAGTGGGACAACATGGATTAGTATTCTTATGGTGCTACACATATGTGTGCACATACTACACTAAAATAACTCAACAAAATAATTACACATTACCAGAAAGTACTGTGAAATATATAAAACTAAGAAGAAGCTTTAAAAGAAAAAGCCAACGATCTTCAAATATAGCCGAGCAAACTTTTTATAATCATTGTACTAAGTTTCTAAGTAACATGATTGATAAAAGTATTTTCGACCAGCAACTTTGAAGCGATGTAACTCAAACGTTAGATATGTTTTGTTTAAACCGTTGATGGATAAGACAATTTTGATCTTTTGTTAACGCACTGATTTTAGCTTTTCGTAAAAAAATAAAAGTTTGCGGATTTTCGTGAAAGGAAGAAGAAAGGACTTTTTTGGGACCAATTTTCAAAATTCAGTAAAAAGTCTTAAAACTAAAATTATTTATTTTATTTTTGCATGTTGAGGAAGCGGAAAGACCAAGTAACAATAATCAATTGATATCCGCAACAGTATTGAAAGTTTTCTACTTCCCAGAAGAGCGTTATTTTTGGTGGTCGAAAAAACGACCACTGGCCAGAAGTCGTCAAGTAGATATTTAATTGAATTTGACATTTTGCTAGTAGGCTGTGAAAAATTCTGCGACTTTTTTTTATTTTCGCTGTTGCTTTGTGATATTTGTTATTCTTTTCTGCAGAATTTGAATTTGCAATTTTGCAGTAGGCTGTGAAAAATTCTGCGAATTTTTTTTTATTTTCGCTGTTGCTTTGTCATAACTGTTATTCTTTTCTACAGAGCAGACGTGTGTGTGGCAAATAAAAGTGAGATAATTGCATTTTGGTGTGGTTTTATATAAAGAAAATGTCTTCTCGAAAAGTGTTAACCATGGCAGAAATCATGGCTGCTTTGAACGAGCCGTGTTCGGATGACGAGGAAGATCAAGCCATTATGAGTTCAAAAGATGTTGATGTCGTGTATATTCCACCTAAAGTAGACTATGTGACTGATGAAGAAGATATCGACGATAATCAAATTGCTCTAAATGATGGCAATGATGATTGTGCGAATGAAATTACCGGGGAAGTGGAGTTACAGTACGTTCGAGACAATGACTTAATACCTAATGATACTGAAGAGCCGCAACCATCAACATCGAAAGCCGCAAAAAGACGTGGAAGACCTAAAAAAGCTGTTAATCCATCCTTATTCAAAGGAAAGGCAGATTTTGAAGTTCCTGATTGGCAGAAACCTGGGGATTTTACTTACACCAGAGCACCAATCAACGTGGAAGATTTGAAAAAGGAAGAAATTTGCGCAAAAATTGGTAAGTGAACAATTTTTTTTAATATCATTTAGGTCCGGTTGTTAAATAGACAAACAAACCTCAGATTTCTAGCGAATAAATTTGTAAAATTTGTATTGAAGTTGACAGAATTTAAAAAATTTATTCGATAGATAGCTTATTCATGAGTTGTTTGACTATTGAACAACCGGGCCTTAGTCGTTTTAGAGTCTTAATTTTTAGTTTTTGGCTTTGTGTAGGTGGTATGTCACCGTATGACATATTTTCATTGTATTTTGATGGAACATTGATCGATGATATTACTCACTTCACGAATTTATATGCCACTCAAAATAATGCAACCATTGATGTAACACCAAATGAAATGCGGCGCTTCATTGGTATATTGTACCTATCAGGGTATCACACGCTGCCACACATCGATAATTATTGGTCAGTTCAGCAGGACATGGGAGTACCTATGGTGAAGCAAACGATGAGCCGAAATCGATTCAAAGTCACAAAAAGATTTCTCCACCTCTCGGATAACAATCTGAACGTAGCAGATCGCTTTGCGAAAGTCCGACCGATTATTGATGGTCTTAATGAAAAATTTATGCAGTTCGGAGTTTTCAGCCACATCTTATCTATAGATGAACAGATGATACCCTATTTTGGAAGACACTCGTGCAAGATGTTTATTCGCGGAAACCGATTCGGTTCGGATTCAAATCATGGTGCTTGTGTTCAGAGCAAGGATATTTATTCTTTTCCATACCATACGGTGGCTCGGCAACTCCCCATGATAAAAAATATCGGTCTTGGCGCTCAAACGGTTTTGAATTTGCTTGAAAATGTATCTGATCCCGATTGTCATATTATTTTCTTTGACAATTTTTTTTCCTCCTATCATCTTATGTGTCTACTGAGTGAACGCCGTTTCTTTGCAACTGGCACAATACGTGAAAACAGAATGGCGAAAATTCCATTAGCAAATTTAAAAAAGGCTGAACATGGCGAATTTGACCAATTATTCGATGCTAAGCAAGAAATATTGGTTATCCGTTGGAATGACAATGCAGTTGTGAATGTCATTACTAATAATTCTACAGTCGAGCCATTGTTCAATGCTCGAAGATATTGTCGTACGCATTCGTATTAATGGGATTCCTCGCTTGGCTAATGAAAACTTATGGAACATTTTTGATGATATTTGCAATGAACTAAATATATCAACACCCTCAGTGAAATATATTTAGCGCTTGCAAAATAAAAATAATAAAGAAAAAAACAACTCGCCAGATGCAGTCATAATGGTTAAACTTCTGTCACCATATGATAAAAATTTTATGTTAAAATCACTTGCTGGTTATAGAAAATCTAAAGAAAGACACCTTATGTTGAAATATATAGGGTTTACTTCTAATGATCCTAAGGTGGTACCCAATAGCCGTGTTTTCATAAATGAACACCTAACATCACATAACTACAAAATTTTTCAAAATGCACTCGACCTACGAAAAGATGGGCATTTAAAATCAGTTTTTACAATGCGTGGTATAGTGTATGTTAAACAATCAATAACAGATAAGCCAATTCGAATAGACAGTTTGCAGCAATTAGATGAATTTTTTCTCCCTACACATTGTGAGACCGAACTTCAAAATAGCGGAGCTTCTACAAATTCCATTGCTGGTCACTCCTTTCATAATTTTTCACGGATGTAACAAATTTTCACATGAAGAAAAACCCTTTAAAATGTTTCTTGCAATTAAATTAAATATAAACTTAACTGTACTCTTTAGAGAAGTGTTTCTTATAATTTTGTTAATAATTAATACTACTTATCGAATTATCGTTATTGTTGTTACTTATTTAAATTTTTCTATACACTTTTTCAATTATAGCTGTCATTGCGTTGTTGTTGGAATTTTCTTAATATTTTATCAACATGAACAATTTACGTAGATCTCGTGGTAGTTCCAGAGAAAGCACTTTAAAAATGGTACGGATACTGGCTAAGCAGAGGAAAGGTATTAATGTGTGTCATATAAATGCCCAGAGCCTAAATAACAAAATTGATGAATTCAGATTGACATTTGAAAACTCATTTGTGGATGTTATTTGTGTGTCAGAGACTTGGTTCGTAAAAGATATGCCTGACAGTCTGTTTAATTTAAATGGTTATGTTGTATTCAGAGCTGATCGTAAAACACATGCTGGTGGTGTTGCAATATATATTAGGGAAGGTTTTAAATGTAATTTTAAATGCAGATCTAATGAAGGTGAGGTAATTGATGAAATCGAATATTTGTTTGTAGAGATTATTTCTGAAAATAACAAAATGCTTATAGGATGTATATACAGGCCACACCGTGATACTGTGATCGCTTCTTTTATGGAAGTATTAGAGAGGTTGACGGTCACCTACACGGATTTGTTAATTGCAGGTGATTTTAATTGTAATCTTCTGTGTGACACTTATGTCTCACAAAACATGGAAACCATTGGTCTCACATCATTAAACTACACGATGCCTACACACTATACATCAACTGCAAGTACTTGACCTTTTTTTTGTTAACGATTTAACTAAAGTATTGTTGTACGACCAACTATCGGCCTCATGTTTCTCGAAACACGACTTAATTTTCACGACATATGACTTTATTTTAAATAATGAAACACTATCAGTTACATATCGTGACTTTAATAATGTCAATTACAATGTTTTGGCAGAACATATTTCTTTAGTAAATTGGACGTCCATTTATCATATGACTTCTGTTGACCATCAGTTGTCCTTCTTGGAGAATAATATCTCATACTTATTTGATCTTACTGTACCTAAGATAACGAAGAACATTAGGACCTATACAAGATCGTGGTTTACAGCACGTATTAAACAACTAATTGGTCAAAGAGATAATGCGTTTTCACATTGGAAAAAAATTTAAGTTACCTCAACTTAAAGAAGAATATCGAAATCTTAGAAGAGAAGTTACTCGTGAAATTCGTAGATCAAAGTCTGAATATTATGGCCACCGTTTTGAAAATGCAATTAACAGCAAACGGAAATGGAAAACTATTCGGGAAATTGGAATTGGCCGAACTAGTAATAGGAAAACTTGCGAACTCACTCCTGATGAACTTAATTCAGCTTTTACTAATTTACCCACTGTTCAATTTCAACCTCCTGCACACAATACAATCAATAACCTAGTGATTTCTGATAATGATAGTCCATTTGATTTTCAATGTGTTAGCAATGATGAGGCACTTACCTGTCTTTTAGCCATAAAATCAAATGCAATTGGATATGACAACATGCACCCTAAATTTATCAAAATTATCCTTCCTATCCTCCTACCATACATTACTTACATATATAAAACGATCCTTACCACCAGCGTGTTTCCAACTCAATGGAAGCATGCAAAGGTTATTCCTGTGCCTAAGACAAACTCTGAGTTTAGGCCTATATCAATACTACCATTCTTTTCTAAGGCTCTTGAGAAGATAATGCATAAACAGATAAACGAATACCTAAAACGATTTGGGCTATTATCGCAAAAGCAATCAGGCTTTAGGCAAAAACATAGTTGTACAACTACTTTAATAGATGTTCCAGATGATATTCGTCATGCCATTGATGATGGAAATATTTGCTTTTTAGTCCTTCTTGATCATTCTAAAGCCTTCGACATAGTTGATCACTCAATACTTTCAACAAAACTTAGTCGGCTTTTTAATTTCTCCGAGTGTTCAAAGAAACTTGTTGAATCCTACCTGGTAAACCGTGTTCAGTCAGTCTTCCTTAATAACCAATTTTCGAGACCACTACATGTACCTAAAGGTGTTCCGCAAGGCTCAATTCTAGGCCCTCTTTTATTTTCAATGTACGCTAATGACTTGCCAGATCATGTAAAGTATTGTAAAGTACACATGTATGCCGATAACGTCCAAGTATATCTTTGCAGTCCACTAATATCTTCCAGAGAAAACGTAGCAAAACTTAATGATGATTTAAATAATATTTATAACTGGGAAACTGCTAATGGACTTTGTCTGAATCCCCTCAAGTCCAAATGTCTCATCATGCACAAGAAAACTACGTCATAATCTAGATTTTTATATTGTTCTCAACAATCAGAGAATTGAAATTGTGTCCTCATCAAAAAATCTGGGTATTGTTTTTAATGACACACTTAGTTGGAACAATCATGTAAACGTTGTGGTAGGGAGAACGTATGCTTCGGACGCTTTGGGCGACTCAATCTTGGACTCCATTAAATATAAGTATAATACTTGCAAAATCTTACCTATTGCCGGTTTTATTATACGGGTGTGAAATTTTTTGCTTTATGTGACTCAACTAGTAAGAGAAAACTAAATGTGGCCTTCAATAGTATTATAAGGTATGTTTATGGATTAAACAGACTTGATCGTATTACCTCGTTTTCAACAAGACTATATGGTATGTCGTTTGATAATATTTTAAAATTAAAGGTGCTAGTCCTATTACACAAAATTATATATCAGCATGAACCATCATACCTTTTCAACCGCTTAACCTTTGCAAGATCCAATAGAGGGAGAAAGCTTGTACCGATAAGATATCGTAGTAAAATTTCTGAATAGCAGTTCTACTTTAGTGCCGTTTATCTCTGGAACTTACTACCAAATCAAACACAGAAAATCAACAACGCAATACAGTTCAAAAACAAAATAACTGCTAGTTTTTCAATGGAAATTTAAATTATTTGTCACTTATTGTTTTTAATACACCAATGTTATTTCAACCATTCTTCTCTTTTTTATACCCTCCACTCCAGTGTGCAGAGGGTATATATAAGTTTGTCATTCCGTTTGTAATAATTAGAAAAAAAAATTTGGACCCCATAAAATATATATATTTGTGATCCTTATAACAACCGGAGTTGATATAGCGATGTCCGTCTGTCCGTCTGTCCGTCTGTGGAAATCACGATGACGGCATCAATCGGGCAGCTAGGGTGCTCGTTGGCATAAAAAATGATTCATTAACATCCTGAAAAGTTTGCTATTTAAAATCGTCCAAATCGGTCGATTAGGGCCCGAGATTTGAATGAAGAACTAAAAAAAGTCTTGAAAAAATATAATTTTCTATGTTGTTCTTGTCACGATCACGCCCTCAATAGGATAGCTAGGGTGACAATTTTTAGTGAGAATGATTCACCAAATTCATGGGAACATTTCTACTTCAAAAATCATTAAAATCCACAGGTCCAGGTAAATCTATGAAAAATTAAAAAAAAAATGAAAAACATGATGTTTCCATATTGTTCCTGTTGTTATTCTAAATGTTGCATTGTTGCCATAGCTGGACTTGTTGTTTTTGTGGTCGTTATGGTAATAATATAACAAAAACAATCCCTTTGTACATTTTTTTATCAACTCTGGTAGAAAAATTTAAAAGTTTCCATAGTTTTGGCATCACTAAAAAAATATGTTAGATCATTTCTGTCATTGCCACAAGCCTGCCTGCAAAATTTCAGATCGATTGGGTCACGGGAAAGTGGTTAAAATCGATCCAAAATTTTTTCGACAAGCAGACACTACGAGTTAATATAAAGGGAGTAAAAATTCACCAACATCTAAAGCAAATAATGCTAAAATACCTAGTTGTTAATAAAAAAAAAACAATTGGGCAATTCACAATGGGTAATGTATCGTTGTATCTGTTGTATCGTGTATCACTTTACAATAGTGTAAAATTGTTGTTGGTAATTTTCACTGAAAAATCTGATACACGATCCAACTTCATTTGCTATGTTTAGTAAATGTTGTATATTGTATCATAACATATCAGTTCCAAGTGAATGCCAGTTTTTATGAAAAAGAAAAAACAAATACATAGAATATTATCAGCATAAATAATTATAAAATAAAATATGGCAAATAATGTAAATAACGCAAATACATCGATAAGTTTATTTATATAAAAATTAATGTTTATATTTTTAGTATGTATTTTCTCTTTCAGTACCAACCAACACATTTAACATTTTTTTTTTTTTTCATTATAAATTAAAATGCAAGAGGTACGTAACTAAAACTCCAGGGTATATCTCACGACCAAAAAGCAAACACTGACAAGTGTTTTCTCTTATACAAAATAGCAGAAGCGACGAAGCGATCTTTCCTCGTTGGATCGAAAATTACTAAAGAAAGCGTTTTACAATATGAAAATACAACTGAGTGTTCACAACAAATGATTGTATTGTGTATTTCAATACAACATACAATATACAACAGCTGTTGTGAATTGCCCAAATGTAAATTTAGCAAAAAAATTTATGTATTAATTTATTTAAAGAGAAAAACACAAAAATAACGTTTGATGTTGTATTTTTTGTGTGTAATATTTAAATATACATACATACACATATTAAATAATACAAATAATGTACATATATTATATATATGTATGTATGTATATTCATAGTAACTGCATGTTAGAAATAAATCGGTTATTTTATTTACATAAAATTCTGCAGTATTTTGTTGTGGGGAAAATACATTTCTTTTGTATTAACAGAGTGTCACTTCATTTTGCTCAGCGTGACTATGCCACAGTAGATGCCGCCATAATTTTTGTTTGTTCTAATTAGCTTTGCAATAGTTATTTCTATTTTAACATGAATGTTAATATTTTCAACTAGATATCATACAGAACAATGTTAAGAGTATACACGGGTTGTTCTTTTATTTCATACGTTTTTTCATTATTCTTTTACAAATATGAACATAAGTTTGGCATATTACCCACCAATCTCACATCACACTGCAAGTTCGAAAAACTCAATACACTCACATTTTTTTTACTAATACACACACATTTTCCGCAGTGGTCACACTAATGGCACCAAATTTTTCGTGCGAATAGTGGCAGACACTAACGATGATTAATGTTACCCTGTTATAAATTTAATGCAAATTTACTGGATTCTGTAAAATTGTAATTAAAGTTTTAACTTGTTAAATCTATTATAATGATTTATTTTTTGAAATGCGCATACAAAAACGCAAGTTTGTTAATTATAGAGCATAAATATTATTAACTATTATTAAAATAATACTAATAATAATAAATGTAAACATTTTCCCTCAAACATGTGCCTGTATAATAAACTTGGTAACTCTACTTAAAATAAAATAAGAGAGAGAAGTATACATATTTTTTCAAGTTTACGCTTCGACAACATTTTAAAAATGAGATTGCAGTCAGATGTTTGAGCATAAAATTTAATGGCGATGTATTCGACTAATTCGAACAATTTTTCGTTGATAATACGTACACAACGATTTTACAATTTCAGTGTGATGTGAGATTGGGGGGTTAACTTTTTGTTGTCTTTACAAAATAGAGTTACCGAGTTCGTCAATGAGTTTTTTGCTTACAAAACAGTTCTACATAGTTATATAGAACTATTATTCTGCTTTACCTATAAAATATCTGATTGCGATTACATCTAATTTTTAAAAATTGTTTATAATTAATAAAGCATTATTATTCACATAAATACAAAATTTCACTTTTTAAATTTTCCATTCAAATTTAAGAAAATATCAATTATAATAAAAGCGGAAAATAAAATTTCCAATTATAAATTAGAAAATATTAATTGAATTTCAGAAAATCATATCAAAACGTCGGAAATAATAATTTTAAATTTAGAAATATGTTTACATTTAAAAATGTTTACATTTAAAAAAAATATTGCCATTCAGGAGATATTAATAACTTTTCAGTAACGCGATTCAGTAACTTCTTTTAACGATAGTCGAATCGTAAAAAAAAAAAGAAAATTGCAAAATTATCAGTAAAATTTTTAAACGATATTCGCTATTGTTAAAGTCAGCTGTTGTTGTTATCTAAACGACAACCATTTTTGTGTTGTTTATTCAATCGATAAAAACTTAAATTTTTAGGTTGAAATGTCGTCATACATAAATAAAAATCATGAAATAGTGAAAATATTTTGCTTTAATTAAAAAACTTTTTTATATAAATAAAAAAATTAAATAGCATATTCAATTCATTATTTCATTTTCAAATAAATAAACAGAAATATTAGTAAAAAAATAAAGATATTAAACATAAACATAAAATCATCCTGTCAAACACCAAGTAATTTATTTTTTTCCATTCTTCTTTGTGTTTTTCGCTTATTTTGACAGAGATGCCACTCCTTTACAATTTAAATAAATAGAAAAACAGATTTGTCGATATTAATTTAAATTCAATGAATTTAAGAAAACCTCAAATGATATTTAAGAATTGCTAAATAAAAATTGTTACATAAGTAAACGTAATTTTATGAGAATGTTATTTTTTATATATAAATTTTCACAATTTTTTTTGGATAAAAATTTGAAGTTTTTCAGAAAATAAAGATAACATTAAATTATTTTATCTAAAATGTTTGGGACTTTTCGTTTTTTGCGTTTTTCATCCCTAATTTGATTATTTATTATTATAAATTTATTATCTATGGTTTCAAAATATGGCAATATTTTAAAAAAAAAGTTGAGAGAGCTTTTTTTTTTGGGTATTATTTTGTTACTCCATCCGACCTATATGGCCACAATGAAGAAATATTTGGCCAGTTAAAAGAAGCTATACAGCCATCTCCAATTAGCAGGATTTAATGCATATAGCCACTCTACACAACCATTACCTTTGCAATGGAGGTTAGGGCGAGCTATTTAATTAGCAAAAACTAAATTAAACGAGAAGTTATGTCATATAACCGGATACGCATGCATATAGGTATATAACCTAAATGCATGCCGATCAGCAACTACGATGACCACAAAGCAAACACCAAAATAAATCCGAAATAATAGAAAAGACGAAAACCAACCCAAAGAATTTTCTGAAATAATTTGGTATTAAGTTTAACAAATTGTTTACTTTTTCCAATATTTTGTTTACATTTATTATCAATACTCAAACCGAGGTGGAGGGTATCAAAGATTCGGCACAGCCGAATTTAACACTCTTACTTGTTTTTTAATCAAAATTTTACCATTTGATTCTTTTATATTAAATGATGTCATACTCATTCATTTATTTAGTTCTTTATTTTAATTATTTATTTATTTTTTTTTTTTATTTATTTATTTTTTTTATTTACTTTATATAATTATACAATTTATTTAAATATTTTTGTATACTTTAACTTGTTTTTCTTTAAAAATTCCCATACTATAATATAAAAGACGTAAATCTTGTTGTATGGGAAGAACAAATAAAAATAAATAAACTAAACTAAAGGAAAACAGTTGCGAATCCCCAACCTAAAGTGATTCGTGAATATAACCAAGGTATGGGAGGCCTTGACCTTCACGACAACGCAGTGGCCAACTATCGAATATGCATACGAGGAAGGAAGTGGTGGTGGCCACTATGGACCAACGCTCTCGGCAATGCAATGGTCAATCCTTGGAAAATGCATTGCATGTTGGCAAAGCATGGAAACACAAAGCCACTTACTCAATTAGTTTCGCTCTGCTGTTACTACCAAGCTACTGACTTCCAATATGATGAACATGGAAGATAACGCTGCTGATGTTGATAAAAAAGAATGCCCTCCTGGTTTACCACGTATCGACGAAAAAGACCATATTGTGGTAAAAAGCCCTCAAAACAAATATTGTCGCTGCAAAGTATGCAAAAAACATACAATTTTTACATGCAAAAAATTTAATGTTTACCTGCACACCAAATGTTTTGATGAATACCACCAAACTATCTAACCTTTTTTGCGTTAATTATTCATATCTTATCAATAAATAAAATTTTTGCTACAACTAAAAACGAATAAATTGAATTAAAGTTAAATATTCGTGAAAAAATTCCAATTTTACACAAAAAAAGCGTAATATTTACTTGCATACCAAGTGTTTTGATGAATATATCCAAACTATCTAACCTTTTTTGCGTTAATTATTCATATCTTATCAATAAATAACATTTTTGATACAACTAAAAACGAATAAATTGAATTAAAGCTAAATATTCGTAAAAAAACGTATTTCTTTATTTATATATGTAGATGTAGACTTCTGGCCAATGGTCGATTTTTCGACCACTTCATATCTAGAGAACAACAATTAAAAAAAATTTTTTTTTTAATTTTTCTAAATTGAGCTCCTAAAAGTAAGTATTTAAAAGGAATTCAAAAAATTCCTTCGATTTCTGGTAGCGGCCGATAATGGGTTAATTCGGAGCGCAATAAGAAATGGTCTCAATTATTATCCAATTTAAAACCAGGTGATAAATCATTTTGGAAAATAAGCAGGAACTTGCGAGGAAAAGGAAAAAATCAAATCGCTCACTTTAAAGTTGGAAATACAAAAATAACATCTGATAAGTACAAGGCTGAAGTCCTGGCAAATACATTTGTCCAAGCAAATAACCTCACTTCGAACTATAACCACTCGGCAGATACACTAATAAATACAACTGTAAATAATTTTAAGAAGGAAAATCCCAGTTCTGAATCTGCAATTTAAACATCTCTTGAAGAAGTAATGAATATTGTCTCATCAATAAAACCCTCAAAATCCCCTGGTTTTGACAATGTTCCCAACCTGCTATTAAAGAAACTACCACTCAAAGCTCTAAAATTAGTGGTTATAATATTTAACAGCAGCACCAAACTCAACTATTTCCCAAACCATTTCAAAAATGCTAAGGTTATATCTGTCAACAGACCTAATAAGCCAAAATATAACCCAAATAGCTATAGACCTATTAGTCTATTAAGTAACTTAGGTAAAATATTTGAAAAATACTACATTCTCGTCTTAGTGACTTTGTAATGACCAATTCTATTGTTGCTAAATAACAATTTGGATTTAAAAAGAGCATGGCACTACTCACCAAATACACAGGATTAAAAATCAAATAATCACCAATAAAAGCAATAAACGTTCAACGGGTCTAATATTGTTAGATATTGAAAAAGCGTTTGACACCGTTTGGCATAATGGCCTCTTATTTAAACTTCTTGATGCAAATATACCAAAATATCTATGTAAACTTATTGCAGATTTCATTCACGACAGAAGCTTTAAAGTTGCGATTAATAATGAAACATCAACTCCAAAAACCATTACCTCAGGGTTACCTCAAGGATCAGTCTTGTCGCCATTGCTTTACTCGATATATACATCCGATTTTAAAGTCCCAAAATACATGAAAATTGCTTATTACGCGTTAATTTCTTCAAACAAACTTACAAGTGCACTCCTGAAGAAAATGGAAAAGGGTCTTGTAAATTGCAGTAAATATTTCCACAAATGGAAAATCAAAATTAATCCAAACAATACCCAAGCAATAATTTTTCCATTCAACAAATCTCCCAAAAGACTGCCAAGACGTCATCTTCTTATTGGAAATAATACAATAAATGTACTTAACGATGTCAAATATCTCGGAGTTGTCTTGGACAAAAAGCTTTCATTTAAACAACATATTATGGCTACGTGCCAAAAAGCTATAAAATCATTTAAAACATTATGGCCACTACTAAATAGAAGGTCATTTCTAAACCACCAAAACAGAAATCTACTCTTCAAAAGTGTTATAAGGCCAATATTAACATAAGCGTGTCCTATTTGGAGTTACGCTGCCAACTGTCACCTAAAACACTTACAAATTATACAAAACAAATGTCTTAAAATGATATATAAAAAAAATCATGTGAGTCCGATCACAGGGAAGATGTGTAAAAATCTAGTAATTAAAGATTTTTTTATGTAATTTTTTAAAATCAAACAGAAAACGTCATCTATCAGGCATGTCACAGAACAAAACCGAAATCGATTTGATTCCGTATTGCCAAATCGATCGATTTCGTTTTAGCTTCTTCAGAAATTTGTCGCTTTCATTAAATCGAAAAAAAAAATGAAAAAGATATTTTTGTGTATTAAATATGGCAACGTAACGACAAATACACAGCTGATTGTTGGAAAGAAAAAGAATATAAAGCGAAATTTTAAGATTGTGTTGTGTTAAATAAATAAAATAAATAAATAAAAATATAGAAATGCCGGGCTATCCATTGTTGCAGTAGTAGAGGAACGAAACCAACATTCCGTTGAAAAATCTTTAGATGGTAGGCCAAAAGAATTTAATTTTCCTGTCAGGTCTTCCCAATGACTCTCCACAACAGCCTGATATCCCTTCACAAACCCCCTAGGTATATCCTGATGGCACTCCATATATTCAAGGAAAATTTTCTCTTGTGCCGAACTGCGATGTTTTCCCCTTTAATAATAAAAAAAATTAAAAAATTTTAAAAATAATAATAATTAGTTATTTATAGTTCGGTTCGAGATCATGTATACATTTTCTAATACTAGAAAAGATAATACTTTTATGCAATGTAAGAGAAATTTGGAAAAAATTGAAGACAGCGCTAGATGGAGTAGCTACTTTCGAACAAAACGACTTGTTCATCTTCAGCATCCTTCTGCCTATTGCTTCAACTCATGCTTAATCAACTATTTAACTCAACATTAGAAAGAAAAGAACATGAGAAATGTTTTTTCTTTTCTTTTCATACGAGAGTTAGAACGAACAAGCAGAGTTTTTTCCAATTTATAGCTTTCTCTACATTAACATCGCTTTGATCAATTACAAATCTCGTAATGTGAAAAAAGCTCTTTTTGTTTTGCCAAACGTCCCATAGCAAAACAAAAAGAGCTTTTTTCACATTACGAGATTTGTAATTGATCAAAGCGATGTTAATGTAGAGATGTTAATGAAAAAAGCTCTTTTTGTTTTGCCAAACGTCCCATAGCAAAACAAAAAGAGCTTTTTTCACATTACGAGATTTGTAATTGATCAAAGCGATGTTAATGTAGAGAAAGCTATAAATTGGAAAAAAACTCTGCTTGTTCGTTCTAACTCTCGTATGAAAAGAAAAGAAAAAACATTTCTCATGTTCTTTTCTTTCTAATGTTGAGTTAAATAGTTGATTAAGCATGAGTTGAAGCAATAGGCAGAAGGATGCTGAAGATGAACAAGTCGCTTTGTTCGAAAGTAGCTACTCCATCTAGCGCTGTCTTCAATTTTTTCCAAATTTCTCTTACATTGCATAAAAGTATTATCTTTTCTAGTATTAGAAAATGTATACATGATCTCGAACCGAACTATAAATAACTAATTATTATTATTACAACACAAGATCGACAATACATAAAAACTAACAATTTTAAAAATAAATTTTCTAATACTTACATGTTTACTCAGTAGTTTTTCTTTTTCGTTTGTTTTGCTTCGCCATTTTGCTGTCAGCGTTGTATTTTGTTAGAAAAAACAAATATTTTGCACTAAACAAAAAGTGGTTTGTATGAAATAAAAAGGTGGCAATAATTAGTTTACGACGTTTTGTATTTTTCGTCATCTAAAAATCATTTTCTTTTAAATTGGTAATAAAATTCATTTTAAAGATTGAAATGTCTATATTTTGCTAAAATAAATAAACCAATAGTTTTTTTTATTAATTTTAAGTTGTTCTGGATAGTTTTTTGGTATCTATGCTACTTAAAATATCAATTCCACTTAAGAAATTAAAAGTGGTTTCATATCGATAACATTTGTCGGTTTACGTTTTCTGAAGAAGCCAAATACGGTTTCAATTCCACTTTCGATCGGAATTTGTTTCTGTGACATGCCTGTATGTATCACTTATAGCAAAAACTGTTTCAGCTAATTCAACAACCGTTTGCTGTAAAACGTTAAAAATATCTAATATAAACGTATATAAGTGATACATAGATGACGCTTTTAAAAAAGTGGCATAAAAAAACAATTTTATATCATAATTTTTTCACCAATACAATCATAAGTCACACAGCGTTATCTGCTTCAGCTCACACCGATATGAGTTACGCTGTTTTTGTGATTGTATTGTGAAATAGAAATTTACCCCCCTGCGCGTATAGATGTTTACACATCAAAAGCCCTGGAGGTATCCTACAAATCTTCTTCATGAAGAAACCGGTTATGAAAAAATTATCGATTTCATATCAAGGATTAATAACAATTACTTTGCCAAAATTGAAAATTCCTCTTACCCACTGCTAAGAGAATGTATAGAAATAACGTAAAATTAAAAAAGAAATCACCGAATTGAAAATTATATGCTTATAGAGGTCTGTTATTACTAATAAACCTCCTATAAGCATATAAACATTTTCAGATGGTATTTGAATATATTAAATCATATAAAGGTTTTTTCCTCCCATTTTCCTTTAAAAATCATAAAAAAAATAAAATAAAAACTATTTAGTATCCTTAGATCCTACATATTATTTGTTGCAATATCTATATGTAAAGATAAGATCTCATAAGTAAATATCAAATTTGTTAAAATATGTAAATAAAGGAAGAATATATAATTGAAAAAATATATGTATTTTGTTTTTTAATATAGTAAGTGTTTAATGGGTTGTGATCTTGGGGACGCAAGACTCCTTACGTTACCGAGGGATCCGAACCGGTATTGGTATATATCTATATTTTTTGTATATTGTAATTTTTCTTTTCTTTATTAAATTGATATTCAGATCTTGTTTGGTATATGTTGTTCATACATTAAAAGCCCTGTTATTCGGAATGGTTGGGGATGAGAGCATTCCGGATAATTACAAATTCCGGATAAATTAATGTTTCATTAAAACCCGAAATTTTACGAGAGTTCCTCTTGATCTTATAATTTTTTTTTTTTTTTTTTTGAGTTTCTCGTTTATTTAGTTTCAAATTATGTGCCAGAAAATACTTTACACATTCTATTCAAATGTATAAAACCAAAAAAGTAAAGGAAAGTATATTTTATTTTTATACTTTTAAATTTTTGTGAATTTTTTATTTTTATACTTTTTAATTTTTGTGAATTTTTATTTTTATACTTTTAAATTTTTGTGAATTTTTTATTTTTATACTTTTTAATTTTTGTGAATTTTTTATTTTTATACTTTTAAATTTTTGTGAATTTTTTATTTTTATACTTTTTAATTTTTGTGAATTTTTTATTATACTTTTTAATTTTTATTTTTTATAATTTTTTAATTTCTATAAATTTTTATTTTTAGGTTTTGGTTGTGGGTGGACCGATAAATTTTTCGGGACCTAGGAATTTCAGAGAGTGACAACACAACGTTTTTTAGTTCTTTTAAGCAAAACCCATTTAAAAAATTAAACTATTGAATTTAATTTAATTATAAAACAAATTCTATTGTCACTCGCTGCAATCCAGGGGTAAGTGTAGCGCGATACATAGTGTAATACAATAAACACCTAGCTTCTCTTTACCCAAGACTGTCATGCGTGGTGAAGAACCACATCCTTCGCGAGGTGTTACAGCTTCTAACAGAACATGATGGATCTAGACCAGATAAGGTCGATAAAAAATCTGTTTCTACACTACGAAACGCTGGAAGATGTTATTTTCATAAATAATGTTTATTTTACCAATTATATTGCAACTGTAATAAACTTTATTTTCTTACATATTTATAATAAATAATATACATCTTTGATAAAAGTTAATACAGTGTTTTTTTTATTAAATTGCAATGGTTATTTTTAATAACTTTTACAATTAGGTTGTCGATTTACAACAAAGTTGCTAGCTTTACAAAGTTAAACAACAAATTTACCTTTACATATCCTAACAAACTGTGTATCAAATGCTTCAGGCTGTAAACTATATCCATCAAAATACATTCATATTTAAAACCAGATAGTTTTCTTATGGTTAGCGGCCGTCTTAAAATAATAGGTATTGCGAGCAATATAGCCACTGATTCAATGAGTATAATAAAATTTGCACAACCTGATACATTCGCAGAACTGTCTCCTCAAGCGCCGATACTACTGCTGGAACTGATACTCCGAGTGCCATTGGCGTTGTTGTGGGTCGGAAGGGCTATGTGCGCTGTTAGATTGTCCAGATTTGTGACTACTACTAATTTGCTGTTGCTGTTTAATGTGGGTTGTGAAGACCGGTTCTACCCACTGATTCAAATGTACTGTACTGTTGCTATTACACAAATTTAAAAAATAAATAACAATAAATACTAAATATCTTAATCAAGAATGATTATCATATCATGTATAGAAAAGGCAGAAAAACATATTGTAGTAAAGAAAACTGGAAGATCTTGGCTTAAAACTTTAATTATATAATCGTCACTGTAAGGTTTAAAAACAAATGCAGTGCAAGCATGAATATCAGTGATTTCAAAAGGTTTATATATATTATTAACTTACATTGTTTTTCTGCTTTTGGTTCTTGCAATTAGAACAAATCCTTTTCATGTCACTGAAATTTTCCGATACTTTTTCAACTTTAAGTTGTTGGGTTTTCTTAGCGACTTCTGCTTTTAGTCCATCTACTAATTTTTGTAAGTCTTTTGGTTCCTTTTCGACTAGGTGTCTATGACAAAAAACATATAAGCCCGTCTACTTATAGGAGTAAAAAAAAGTGCCAAATTAATGTTTTATTTATAAAGCCAATAGTATAGTGCCCAGAGCGATGGGAATATTACCGGATTAATTACGATTTAGGACCACTCACACGCAAGACAAAATCCAAGGCAATAATACTACAATTCAACTTGCGAAAAGTTTTCGTGTCTCGCCACCAGCAACTGGACCAATAGTTAGCTCAGCCATAGTAATTTTTGGTTCCTTCCTTTCGGCCCTGGGTTCAATGCTGGTGAATGTAACTGGCAAATTTTACCAGCATTTATAGCAACAATACTGGTATTATAACAATCACAAGCTTTGGGTTTTAATATGCACCTTCTATAATTTTTATTTCTGAAAAGAAAATACCACAGATTACTAAATTAAATGTTAATTTGTCAAAAATACATTTTTATAAATTTTTTTCAATGTTTATACTCACTATTTATACCCTATACCACTATGTGGTTTGGGTATAATGACTTTGTGCTGCTGTTTGTAATTAATTATACCGATCGAATCAGAATCACTTTCTGATTCGATTTAACGATGTCCGTCCGTCCGTCTGTGTGTCTTGTAATCAAACTGCAAGTCGCAAATATGAATATATTTTGACGAAATTTGGTATTTGATCTTTTATCGGCCATGGGATGAACGCTATTGAAATTGGTGAGAATCGGTCCATGTTCAGACCTAGCCCCCATACAAATGACCTCTATGAAATCAACATATATTACCATAAGATCCAAATTATCATACAAATCTTAGTCAAATTGGGTTTGTATGTATATATTACATCCATTAATCAGTAGTCCAGAAATGATCCCTATTGGACAACTCTTAGTCATAGGCCCCATATAGAGTTGCTTCCCGATCTTCACTTAAATTTATCAAAAAAACAAAAATATTGCACTGATTCTTCTCAAATTTTGTTTGTATATATTTTTGCAAAATACAAGAGACTTTACCAAATATGGTCAGTGTTACCGCCGTTAACAAAGGGTTAAACAAGTCAACATTTGATGTCATACCTTGTATATTTTGTCCACCGTATACTCTCTTTTAAATGTAAATTATTTTAAAGTATACTGTTTTTTATTTTACTTTGTCTTCATATTTATCTCGACTAACGGTCCTTGTTGATTTGTCACGTAGGCCAAAGATGTTAATATTTTCTATTTTAAATACGTACATATGTACATACATATGAACTTATAATTTTGCGTACATATATATATTGTTGGCAAATCACAAGGAGGAGTGAGTTCAATTTTTGGCTTACGGCAGACATCGCGATAAAAAGACATTAAATTTTAAAGCTCTTGAAAATATTAAATTGAATAAAATTAAACAATTGAATTTAAATCGAGTGCTCTTAAAAAGTCTTTTATTTATATGTTGCAAAAACAACAATTCTTTAAAATTTAATTAATAAAATTATTTTGAAAAACAAAAATAAAAAGGTTTTGTGAAAATTACCGTAATGTCGGTCTATAATGCAACACAGCATAACTGCATAAAATGCAACGAGATGGACGACGAACAAATGGTAATGTGCGACAAATGTGATAAATGGTTTCACTATGGTTGCGTGGGCGTAGACAGCAATGTAGCAGATTATAGCTGGAACTGCGAATTATGCGACAACAGGTCATCAGCCGCTGCTAACCCAGACCAAAGAAATGGTTTTGAGGCTCAACCGAGTTCATCATCGTCACCATTGGTGCCAATACCAACAACTGCACCACCAGTCGTAGTTACCGCCGTAGGTACGAAACTTAAAAGCTTGACATCACAAGTGGTAATTGCGTCAGCAAATACTGTGCCTGTAATCGCATCCGCTGTAGGTGTTTCGGCATTTATGGTACCGCATCCACAGGTATGTACAGTGCCACTCCAATATATGGTAACTGCTACAACGGGAATGCCAATGTTTCATCCATCAACAAACACACAATTTTACAATCAAAATTCCACAACTGCTGTTAAAAATAATTTTGATTGTTTAGAAAGGCAAAAAATGTTACAGTTGGAGCGGTTAGAGGAGGAAAGAAAAATTCAACAAGAATTTTTGGAACGCAAATATAAAATTTTGGCACAAAAGGACTACCAACCGACCATAGAACAAACCAGATCCGCCAATTTTTATAATAATATTCTGGTAAATAATGCACAAATGCCCACCACGAGCAGTATGATAAACGTTGAGTCCAGATTTAACAGACATCAGCTTGAGCCTACAGCTTTACAATTAGCCGCCAGGCGTTCCATACCAAGGGAGCTACCGCCATTTAACGGAGATCCTGACGACTGGCCTATTTTTATCAATAGCTTTAATAATAGCACAGCACTTGCCGGATACTCAGACGCAGAAAATCTGATGCGTCTGCAAAGCTGCCTTAAAGGGAAAGCTAGGGAGCTAGTAAAAAGTAAATTACTTCTGCCTGCGCTTGTACCGGACATTATTAAAACACTTCGTTTGTGTTTCGGCCGACCAGAGCATATTTTAGAACGCGTTATAAATAAAGCGAAAAATATGCCATCCCCTCGCGATAAGCTCGAAGCACTCATCGAATTCGCGCTCAACGTACAAAATATTTGTGCGACTATGGAATCGTGCGACCTGGAGTCACATCTAAACAACCCCATGTTGGTGAAGGAGCTGTTAGATAAATTGCCAAATCAACACAAGCTAAATTGGGCGATGCAGCCGCGTGATGGAAGCGTTCCAATATTGAAAGCCTTTAGTTTGTGGTTATATAATTTGGCAGAAGCAGCTAGTACAGTAGTAACACCTACCTTTGGCAAAGGTGCCTCAGTGAACACCCATACACAAGCTAACAACAATGTTCGTAAGATGTGCGTTGTATGTAAGGTGGAGTCACACAAAGTACATCAGTGTAATAAATTCAAAAATCTACGTTTGAACGAAAAATGGGACATTGTGAAAACCAACAGTTTGTGCCGCCAGTGCCTCAATCATCATAACAGAAAATGTCATCTAGACAAGGAATGCGGAATATCTGGTTGTAAGTACAAGCACCACCCCCTGCTTCACAAGGCCGTCAGTGCTGCCGGTCAATCAACAACACAAACTGTAAGTAGAAATGAAATAGAAAATACGCAGCGGAGTGCACAAATTAATGCACACAATAACATTGACGAAGAAAAGCCATTATTTCGCATTTTGCCAATCCGCTTGCATTCAAAAAACAGTATTATTAATACCTTTGCTTTTCTAGACGAAGGGTCATCTGTCACCCTAGTAGAGCGTAGCATTTTTGACAGTTTGAATTTGAACGGCGTATCTGATCCCTTATGCCTGAAATGGACAGGCGGGACAACCCGTGAAGAAAGTGAATCCCTCAGAACATCATTGAAAGTATCCGGTGCCCACAACGACACAAAGTTCGTACTCTCGGACGTGCATACCGTCGAACATTTGGACTTACCGACGCAAACTTTGAATATGGCGAAAATCGTTAAAAAATGTCCGTATTTGAACAACTTACCTATACAATCTTACCATGACGCAAAACCTATGATATTAATTGGTGCAAATAATTGGAAATTAGCTGTTCCTGCAAAAATTCGTGAAGGAAATTGGCGACAGCCTATAGCAACAAAAACCCGGCTTGGATGGACCCTACAAGGTGGCAACGCTAATTGCTCGGCCGAGCACAGACTCAACATTCACACGTGTGTTTGCCAAAAAATTACGATGATCTTCACGAGCTTGTAAAAAATCATTTCAACATTGAATCACCAAATTTATCCGCCTTACCTTCGGCAACAGACAGCAATGCGATGAAAACGCTAAACGCAACATGCAAAAAAGTTCACGGACGCTATGAGGTCGGCTTATTGTGGAGAAATAGTGACTTACAATTGCCTGAGAGTTATACTAATGCCTATCGACGGCTTATGTGCCTTAATAAAAAAATCGTGAAAGACGAACCGTTACGACAGAGCATGCAAGCTCAAATCGATAATCTGATCGGAAAAGGATACGCCAAGAAGTTAAGTTCATCAGAATTGGCGATTCCTAATGAGAAAGTGTGGTATCTACCAATTTTCATAGCGTTAAATCCCAATAAACCCAACAAAGTCCGGTTAGTGTGGGATGCCGCAGCTAAGTCAAATGGAGCATCACTAAACGATTTTATGACTAGTGGCCCAGACTTGTTAAAACCTCTGGTTGACATCCTCTTAGCTTTTCGGATAGGCAAATTCGCCATTTGCGGCGATATTGCAGAAATGTTCCACAGAATCAACGTACGAGAAAGCGATAGGCAAGCTCAGCGGTTCTTATGGTGGGACAAAAATGATAATTTACATCAGCCAAGCATATACGTAATGCGAGCCTTAACCTTTGGTGTAAGCTGTGCCCCATGCATAGCCCACTATGTGCGCGACACTAATGCTGAAGAATTTAAATCACAATTTCCACGTGCTGTGGACTCTATCCAGAACTATCACTACGTCGATGACCTTATCGATAGCGAAGACACTGAAGAAAACGCTGTTATGCTAGCAAAGCAAGTGGCAAAAATTCACGCTGCCGCAGGCTTTTATATAAGAAACTGGGCTTCAAACTCTTCCGCAGTTTTATGTCAATTGTCTGATGTTTCCAAGACGTCTCAAGATGTGAAACAATGGGGCGCCACCGAAAGAGTTTTAGGCATGTGTTGGGATCCAGTTGCTGACGTTTTCAAATATAATTGCAGATTTGCGCGTCTGCGACGCAACATTATCGATGAGGATCTTGTGCCAACTAAAAGAGAGTGCCTCCAAGTTCTCATGTCAATATTCGATCCACTAGGGTTCCTATCGTGCCATACCATAGGTCTAAAAATTTTGCTGCAAGACGTCTGGCGTGCCTGCATTGGGTGGGATGATCCATTAAACGAACGCTTAAACGTAAAATGGTCTCAATGGAAATCGTCAATTCCACTCTTTTCTGATTTCGAAATTCCACGATGCTATTCTCAGATGCTATGCGGGGCCGACGACGTTCAACTACACACTTTCGTTGATGCAAGCGAATATGCCTATTCTGCTGTCAGCTATCTGGTTGTAAAACTAGGCGACAGTATTACTGTCACCCTCGTAGCTGCCAAGTGCAAAGTAGCACCTCTTAAGCCTCTTTCGATTCCCCGAATGGAACTGCAAGCCGCTCTTATCGGAGTAAGACTAGCAAACACAGTGCAAAAAATTCAACGTTTGCATATATCCTCAAGATACTGGTGGTCGGACTCTAAAACTGTGCTACAATGGTTACGGGTGGACCCAAGAAACTTCCAACAGTTTGTTATGCACCGAGTGGGAGAAATTTTAGAACATTCACACGTCAGCCAATGGAAATGGGTATCAACAAAAATGAACCCAGCCGATTTTGCAACAAAAATAACAACACGAAAAAATATGAACCTATGGTTTAACGGACCTGATTTTCTGCACAACGACTCTAGCCAATGGCCTAAATGTGAAGACTTGGGGCCAAGAAACTCTTCTGAGCATAGACGTCATGTATTACTAATTGACCGAAAACCAAAAAATTTAAACTTTATTAATTTCGAGTATTTTTCAAATTGGAAAAGACTCTACCGAGCAATAGCAACATTCGTGTTATACATCGCAAAACTAAAAGCCGCAATTAAACAACAAGAATACCATTCTACAGTCACATATGAAATGACTCATCAAGCAAAACTATTTATTATAAAATACGCACAGCGCAACGAATTTCATCAGGAAATTTCCGAGCTAAAACATGGAGAAAATGTAGAAAAATCAAGCAAGCTATACCGTCTCAACCCTTACTTAGATGACAACGAAGTTGTAAGATGCCACAGCCGTGTAAACCGCCTTAATAATCATGAGGATGAAATTGTGCTGCCAGCAAAGCATCATATTACGTTCCTTATTGTACGTTCATTCCATGAAGATTTTCACCACCACTTCCATGAAGCAGTGATCAACAAAATAAAAAGTCTATTTTATATACCCCGTCTGCGGGTCATGTATAAGAAGGTACGTAATTCTTGCCAAATATGTAAAAATTATTCTGCTACACCACAGGCCCCTCAAATGGCTCAGCTACCAGCTGCCCGTCTAGGCGCCTTCCAACGCCCTTTCACATTTGTCGGTATAGACTTTTTTGGCCCATTATTAGTAACCGTTGGAAGAAGAAGAGAAAAACGATGGGGAGTAGTTTTCACCTGCCTAACTGTACGCGCAATTCATTTAGAAGTCGCTCATAATTTGGATACCAGTTCCTGTATTTTATGTATTAGAAACTTCATCGCCAGGCGCGGCACGCCTAGGGAGATTTATACAGACAACGGTACCAACTTTAAAGCAGTTGAAAATATCATTAAAGATGAAATCAATCAAATAAATTTTTCAAATATACAAATAAAATTCGACAAAACAAGATGGTACTTCAACCCACCAGGCGCGCCTCACATGGGTGGTGTATGGGAGCGACTAATAAGATCCGTAAAAATATACTATACAGCCTTTATCCCGCACTAAATTTCAACGACGAAAACTTAAAAAGTGCTCTTTGCGAAATTGAATCGATTATTAATTCTCGACCGCTGACCTTTGTTTCAGTTGAACATGAAGATGATGACGCAATTACTCCAAACCATCTACTGATTGGCTCTTGCGATGGCTACAAACCATTCCTCGACGATAGCGGAAATTTACGCCAACGATGGCAACAAACGCAAGCATTTGCCGACCATTTCTGGCGCCGCTGGGTAAAGGAATACACACCAATAATATCCCGTAGAAGCAAATGGTTTGCTAAAGTACCTCCTGTAAAAATCGGGGCAATCGCCATCATCGTTGATGAAAATCTTCCAAGAAGATGTTGGCCTAAAGGCAAAATTATAGACACAGTGGTAGCTGCAGATGGGCAAGTACGGAAGGTGATGGTAAAGACACAGTTTGGCGTATTAAAGAGGCCGGTGACGAAGATAGCTGTTTTGAACGTCGGTGATGATCATGAGCAAGCTTGTATCCCGGACTCGCTTACGGGCGGAGGAATGTTACCGCCGTTAACAAAAGGTTAAACAAGTCAACATTTGATGTCATACCTTGTATATTTTGTCCACCGTATACTCTCTTTTAAATGTAAATTATTTTAAAGTATACTGTTTTTTATTTTACTTTGTCTTCATATTTATCTCGACTAACGGTCCTTGTTGATTTGTCACGTAGGCCAAAGATGTTAATATTTTCTATTTTAAATACGTACATATGTACATACATATGAACTTATAATTTTGCGTACATATATATATTGTTGGCAAATCACAAGGAGGAGTGAGTTCAATTTTTGGCTTACGGCAGACATCGCGATAAAAAGACATTAAATTTTAAAGCTCTTGAAAATATTAAATTGAATAAAATTAAACAATTGAATTTAAATCGAGTGCTCTTAAAAAGTCTTTTATTTTTATGTTGCAAAAACAACAGTCAGGATCGGTCCATTTTTGGGCCTAGTCCCCATATAGATATAGCATCCGATATGAACTTTTTCATATTTGCAGCCGAAAAAATTAATAAAAATCCCACTCAAATTTGGTTTATGCTTATTTTCTATATCCAGTTAGTTGGGCCTGAGGGATAGGGTCTCTAAACGCATGGTATAGGGTATCGTATAGTCGGTCTAGACCGACTATAATTTTCTAACTTGTTTTCCATTGTTTTTATTTTTTATGCTGTCAGTGGTTGAAAACATGTTGTATAGCTGTTCACTTGCACAAATTATATTTTGTATATTATATTTTTTAATCTCTTTCGCACTTCTTCACCAAAACAAAATGGAGAAAAAGGCAAACAAAGCCATACGGTTCGAGATTACGGTTTTGACAGCTATCATAGCTGACACAACTGGTATAAACTGTGATGGTGGTGTTCAACAAAAAAGGTATAGTTAAGGTGCTATTACATGATGTGTTTTTTACACATGTACTGTCAAATTTTCCCACAACAAAAGTTGTACACATCGTGTGATACATATAAAACATTGTTTATGTACAATACATGAGAAAAGTCACATGTACATTTTTCAATTAGAACAGGTTCTATTTTTGCATGACAAACAAGTGAAAATACAACACTGCTTGTGGCGAAAGAAAAACAGAGTACATTTTAAAGATTAATATTGAAAGAAAAATAAATTGTTTAGTATTAATTAACAATTAAAAAATACATAACCTTTTTTTTAACAAAAAATTTTTGTAAATTCACAAACTAAATCAGCTGTTGTTTACATTTAGAGGTTATGTCATACGGAAATACGTACGCACGTGTGATAGCAAAAATTATGAATCGTATGTAAAAAGACAATTTTGACAGACATGAAGAATTTCATGTGGATAAAAAAAGTGACAGTACATATGTAAAAAACATTTCGTGTAATAGCACCTTTAGCCACACGTTGTTAAAATGTATCTGTACCGTAAATGTAACGTTGGCATTTGGTGCAATTATAGAACGTAAAAAAAGAACCAGTATGTTGCTGTGTAAAATTAACCAAACTTTATCAGCTGTTCACAAATGTCACGTACAAACGTAGCAAAAATCTATTTTCAACAGATTGAGACTTTCCTGTTACGTTACAGTTGAGTTCGGTAACTGCCCTAAATGCTTTTTCATGTAACAGAAACAAACAGCTGACACGTTTGGTTAAGGTTACGTGTGGCTAACTTGGCCTTAAAAAACAACTGAGTGAGATAGATCAAGAAACAAGATTTACTTATTTGGGAAACGTGAAATCCAACTTGATTTTGTACATAGCTAAAATATTTAGTTGTATGTTCCGGGCATTTAGTTAACCATTGAATAAGTAACAACGATTATTAAATATTTTAAAAACTAGAAAATATTTTGATTTTTTTGACAGTTTCACGTCTATATGGTCTGCGTCGTTGATAGTTACCGGGTCAATTAAAGCCGTATGTAGATGTTATTTAACGCAAAATTAGGACAGGATTTCTTTTAAACATTGTTGAGAAATCAAGGTGCTTTTCATCATAATATTGATTATCAATGCTACATTGATAATATAGATTAAAAATATATATTAACAATTTATGTTAAGGTTATAAACCACATAAATGTAAAGGAAACCAGCCAGCATGACATAAAGTTCCCTACTGTATTTGAAAATTTTATTTTTAACTTGATAATTTTTTTAAGTTGTTTTATCGAAATTAAGAATTTATAATTCTTTGGGTTCAAAAAATCAAAGAATTTTAAGCATGTTTATTAATTTCTAATTATTATTTGTAAATTAAAACGAGTACATATAATACGATAAAGAAAAAATTATATTGATATAACTAAGGATAACATCTGTTTTCTTCTATTCCAGCTCCACACTACATATTATGAGTTCATATAGTTAGAATAGTGAGAAATGAAATCAAAAGAAATAAAATTTAAACAGTACAACGTTTAAGGCGTTCCAAATGTAAATCGTGTAGTAATTTATTCGTATTATAGTAAAATGGGTTTTCAGATTCATTTAATTCTGGTTCGTACATATTTTTATCAGGTTGAATTACAGCTATAGATTTAATTACAGCCGTTGATGGTGACATATCTTTAGACAAGTGTTGCAAGTCATTGCTATTATTGTGATTATATTGAGCCTCTTCAAAATTTGATAAATGCAAATTATTTATTCGTTTGGATAATGGTGTTGATTCACATGAAACATCATCTTCACGACTACGTTTTCTAAAAAATAAAATTAAATTACGACTTATTTAGGAATTCACATGTCACGTAAATGAGCGAGAACATTGCAATATCTGCTTGGCATTTTGCTTTTAATATAGATTTGCATTTTGAAGCCTAGAAAATAAACACCATTTCAAAAGTGACCCTTTGTGGAAATCATAAGCTCACTGAATGTTCTCTTTAGTTTTTCTGAACACTATATGCAAGTCTTACCTCTTATCAATTATTCCTGACATTTTTTTACATTTCCCGTTCTTTTCATAATTTTTATTATTGAATTTAAAACTATATAAATTAAAAAATTTAATATTCCTTTTTCTTTTATCGCAATAAAAGGTTGACAAGTTTCTCAGCTGTCATTGTTTTTAAAAATGTCTTATTCTCACCATATCTCTCACTCTCAAAAGTCAATTCTAAGACACGTAGTTGTTTTAAAAGGTAGTTTTTAGAATCATTACGTAACTCATAAAGGCGTAGTTAGTGACACGTTGTTAAAATGTAATCGTATCGCATCGTAACGTTGGCATTTAGTGCAATAATAGAACATAAAAAACGAACTAGCACGTTGCTGTGTAAAATTAACCAAACTTTATCATCTGTTCACAAATATCACGTACAAACGTAGCAAAAAACTAAAATCAACAGAAGCCAACGATACAATACGTTTAGCTTAACCCGCTCGTTACACAGGCCATTGCCAGTTCAAAAAACTCAATACACTCACATTTCTTTTACTATTACACACACTTTTCGCAGTGGTCACACTAACCCCCCTATCTCACATCACACTGCAAGTTCGAAAAACTCAATACACTCACATTTTTTTTTACTAATACACACACATTTTCCGCAGTGGTCACACTAATGGCACCAAATTTTTCGTGGGAGTAGTGGCTGCCACTAACAATTTTCAATTATATATTCTTCCTTTATTTACATATTTTAACAAATTTGATATTTACATATGAGATCTTATCTTAACATAGATATTGCAACAAATAATATATAGGATCTAAAGACATTAAATAGTTTTTATTTTATTTTTTAATGATTTTTAAAGGAAAATGGGAGGAAAAAAACCTTTATATGATTTTATAAATTCAAATACTATCTGAAAATATTTATATGCTTATAGAAGGTTTATTAGAAATAATAGACCTCTATAAGCATATAATTTTCACTTTGGTGATTTCTTTTTAATTTTACGTTACTTCTCTACATTCTCTTATCAGTGGGTAAGAGGAATTTTCAATTTTGGCAAAATAATTGTTGTTAATCCTTGTTATGAAATCGATAATTTTTTCATAACCTGTTTCTTCATGAAGAAGATTTGTAGGATACCTCCAGGGCTTTTTATTTATCACTTTAAGACATCTGTTTTGTATAATTTGTAAGCGTTTTAGGTGGCAGTTGGCAGTGTCACTCCAAATAGGACACGCATATGTTAATATTGGCCTTATAACACTTTTCAATAGGAGATTTTTGTTTTTGGCGTTTAGAAATGACCTTCTATTTAGAAGTGGCCATAATGCTTTAAATGATTTTATGGCTTTTTGGCACGTAGTATGTTGTTTAAAAGTAAGCTTTTTGTCCAAGACAACTCCGAGATATTTGACATGATTAACTACATTTATGGTATTATTTCCAATATGAAGATGACGTCTTGGCAATCTTTTGGGAGATTTGTTGAACGGAAAAATAATTGCTTGGGTCTTGTTTGGATTAATTTTGATTTTCCATTTGTGAAAATATTTACTGCAATTTACAAGTCCCTTTTCCATTTTCTTCAGGAGTGCACTTGTAAGTTTGTTTGAAGAAATTAACGCAGTATCATCTGTGTAGTAAGCAATTTTCATATATTTCGGGACTTTGAAATCGGATGTATATATCGAGTAAAGCAATGGCGGCAAGACTGATCCTTGAGGTAACCCTGTGGTAATGGTTTTTGGAGATGATGTTTCATTATTAATCCCAACTTTAAAGTTTCTGCCGTGAATGAAATCTGAAATAAGTTTGCATAAATATTTTGGTACATTTGCATCAAGAAGTTTAAATACTAGGCCATTATGCCAAACGGTGTCAAACGCTTTTTCGATATCCAACAATATTAGACCCGTTGAACGTTTATTGTTTTTATTGCTGATTATTTGATTTTTAATTCTGTTTATTTGGTGAGTAGTGCTATGCCCTTTTTTAAATCCAAATTGTTGACGAGAATTTAGTATTTTTTTCAAATATTTTACCTAAGTTACTTAATAAACTAATAGGTCTATAGCTATTTGGGTTATTTTTTGGCTTACTAGATTTTTTGATAGCTATAACCTTAGCGTTTTTGAAATGGTTTGGGAAATAGTTGAGTTTGATGCAGCTGTTAAATATTATAACAAGAAATTTTAGAGCTTTGTGTGGTAGTTTCTTTAAGAGCAGGTTGGGAACATTGTCAAAACCAGGAGATTTTGAGGGTTTTATTAATGAGACAATATTCATTACTTCTTCTAGAGATGTATAAATTGCTGACTCAGAACTGGGATTTTCCTTCTTAAAATTATTTACTGTTGTATTTATTACTATATCCGCTGAGTGGTTGTAATTCGAAGTGAGGTTATTTGCTTTGACAAATGTATTTGCCAGGACTTCAGCCTTGTCCTTATCAGATGTTGTCCTTGTATTTCCAACCTCAAGGTGAGAAATTTGATTTTTTCCTTTTCCTTGCAAGTTCCTGCTTATTCTCCAAAATGATTTATCACCTGGTTTTAAATTGGATAATAATTGACACCATTTCTTATTGCGTTCCGAATTAATACTTTTATCAATCATGTTAATAAGAAACTTAGTACATTGATTATAAAAAGTTTGCTCGGCTATATATGAAGATCGTTGGCTTTTTCTTTTAAAGCTTCTTCTTAGTTTAATATATTTCACAGTACTTTCTGGTAATGTGTAATTATTTTGTTGGGTTATTTTAAGTGTGGACGCTTGCCTTGCTTCGAAGACTACATTTATAAATTTTTGTATTTCCTGATCAATTACTACCTTGGTATTGTATATATCCGAATTTAACGTGATTTTATTTTCTAAAAAATTCATATAAATGTTCCAGTTGGTTGCACTATAATCATAGTAGTTGAGGTCAACCTGCGAAGCCACTGACCTTTTAAGTGTACACATAATGGGGCGATGCTCTGATGGTATTTCGTAATCCATTGTCTTTACGTCTATATTTAAAGCGGTATTGCTTAAAATAATATCGACTGTGGATGCTTCTCGATTGTGTTGATGGGGGAATAGGGTTGGACTATTAGGATAGTGTATAAAAAAATTGTTTGATTGCTGTAGATTGTTGAGTGCTATTCCTGCAGTATTATTTGAACGGCAATTCTGAAATAACAAAATTCACAATTGAAAAAACAATTGAAGGGAACAATTTTATTTGAAATCAAAAAGTTGAATGAATATATAAACTATGAACAATTGAATGTTTTTGAACAATTTTTCAAAATGAATGTTGGATTAAAATATTTTCAGAAATTAAGAAGTATTTTTATAAACAAGTTACAACATTCCCCCAGACTTAATAAGGATCAAATCTCTTTGGTTTTCTTTTATTACGTTGAGATCGACGTAAAATATTTTCAGATGAAACGAATTCAGTTGCTTGCCGATTTAACGTCGTATCCATAATTTCTACTGGTGTTGTTTGTATTTGTAAATCTGGTAAACTGTTTGCTTCTGAATGTGACATTAGCGGTAAAATGGTTGTTCCAAAATTTGAGTTTTCTGGTTATTTTTATAAACAAGTTACAACAAATTCCAAGAGCAATGTTTGGCATTTAGGTCACCAAAAACTATGTATTCTTTGGTGGAAGGTGTTAGGTTCAAGATATCAGCACAGAAGTTATGGGTATATCTTGGTGAATATAACGAAGATACAACAATAGGTCTATTATTTATGTTAACTTCATTTGAGATGTTTTCTATTGATGAAGTGTTTGATATAAAGAGGTTTTTATGAGCGACAGATTTATGAATTAACAGAGCTACTCCTCCTCCTCTAGCATCTGTTCTGTCACTTCTATATAAATAATAATTTTTAAAAAAGGGTCTATGATTTTCTGAAAAAAATGTTCCATTCAAAGACGCTATTTTAATATTTTCTCTTTCAATTAGTATTTCAAATTGTTTTAATTTAGAAAAGTTTGAAATGCCATTAGCATTCAAGTGAAGCATTTTGAATTCGTTTAAATTATTAGTATAATCCATGGGCGTATTTTACCATTGACATTACAACTTTGATTTGTTGTACTTTTGAAGTGAACCTATGCAAATCATCCATAGCTATAGTGAAAATATCAAAAAGCTCATCAATGCTAAATAAATCGTTGTTTGTTTTCAGCTGATTAGCATATGTAGCTTTGCTGTTATTATTCATGTTATTGTTACAATTTGTGTTGCTGTTTCTTAAATTTGGAAAATCTTCCACATTAAATTGAAATGAGTTATTTTGTAGTTGTCTGCTTTTATTCGGGCTTTTAGAAGTAACTCTTGTTCTAGTTTCCAAATAGAGAGAACGTAACGGACAGTTGATATCGTTTGCAGAGTGATTAGTTCTCTCTTTTCCTTGTTTTTTGCAATTAAAGCATGTATGATGTTGTTCTGCATATATCATACACGCAGCACTTCGATGGCAATGTTCACCACCATGGCCATACATTAAGCAGTTCCAACATTGAGTTGGTTTGTTCTTGGATTTCGATTTGTATTTTTTCCAAGAAATTATAATATTAGAAATTGTTCGTACATTTTTTAAAGCAGTTGGATTAAAATTTTTACGAACAAATTGAACTTTATAAACTGCATTATTGTTTGAACTGAATTTGGTGACTATTTCAGTTACGGAAGAGGGGGATAGGTTGTAGTTTTTTAGCTCCTTGGAGATTTCCTCAGAGCTTATGCGGGGTAAACCGTGTAAAAAGGTGGTGTATAACCTATTTTCTTTGGAGCCATAAGAATGAAACTCCATCTTATTCTCTTTAAGTATTTGCTTGTAGCATTCGTACATTTTATTACTAGGAGCAAAAATTTTGGTACCAATTGAAGTACGTTTGAAAATGTAATCCTTACCAAGCAGCTTTTGTATTTCTGTAAATGAAGCCTTAGCTTCTACAACAATGGGTGGAGGTTTGTGTTCCTTAACATCGTTAATATTTGATACGGGAGTTACGTCCATATCATTGAGGCCAGCAAGCAGGCTAAATCTGTTGCTTGAAGTTGACGCCATGTTCGGGTAAACAAAACCCGGAGGAAGTTTTGTCATCTTATTCACAAGTTTTCTTTTTGATGAAGATTTGGCCCCTCGGGCCATCGCAAAATTTTTATTCCTGTTTTAAGCTGGATTGTCTACCACGTGAGTTCAAATGAGATCAAGAATAGGCAATTGCAAAAACAAAAATATACACTTGTTTTTAATTTTAAATAGTTGTACTCTAAGCGCTTTGATTTTTTACACAACCGTTCGTAAAGAGAGTTAGATTCGAACTGGCTGCCACTAACAATGATTAATGTTACCCTGTTATAAATTTAATGCAAATTTACTGGATTCTGCAAAATTGTAATTAAAGTTTTAACTTGTTAAATCTATTATTATGATTTATTTCCTGCAATGCGCATATAAAAACGCAAGTTTGTTCATTATAGAGCATAAATATTATTAAAATAAAACTAATAATAATAAATGTAAACATTTTCCCTCAAACATGTGCCTGTATAATAAACTCGGTAACTCTATTTAAAAAAAAGAGAAAGAAGTAAACATTTTTTCAAGTTTTTTCAAGATGTGTGAGCACAAAAGTTAATGGCGATGGATTCGACTAATTCGAAAAATTTTCGTTGATAATATGTACACAACGATTTCACAGTTGCAGTGTGATGTGAGATAGCAGGGTAATGGCACAAAATTTTTCGTGCGAGTAAAGGCCCAAATAGACTACACAAAATGCTTGCGCAACATCTTGTTTGCGCAACGCGTTGTGTAATGTGTAGGGGTGTTTTGATGTTTGCGCAACAGTTGTGCAAAAATCAAATTGCTTTGATTTTTTCGAATTTTGCGCAACAGTTTTGTGTAGTGTGTAGGCAATTTCCATACAAAATTTCCATTTTTTAAAACATCTTGCGTTGTCAACACAGGCGGAAAAAAAAGGAATAAAATAAATAACAATAATAAGAAATTTGCGCAGGGTACGTTTAGCAAAATGTTTGAAGAAAAACATTAAAATTAAAATGTCTGAAGAAAAAAATTAGAATTAATAAGACGGAAGTGTTTCAAGAGGTAACTCCTGAAGGACCAGTCAACAATATAGTCAAATCTCATCTTGCGTCGATAGACTCCCACAACGTATTTATACATTTAATGAGACATTTATGGCCGATGAAAATCATGATATTTACCATTTTACAAACGTGAGTAATATCAGAATGCACATAAATAACATTAACAGCAAAAAGTCTTTTGGCTTTGATGGCGTCTCCAATTTTTTAATTAAAAAATTTCCTGATGCAACACTAAAATTATTGGCAACTATTTTTAACAATTGCATTAATAACGGTTATTTTCCATCGTCATGGAAAAGTGCGAAGATACTACCAATGAAAAAAAAAAACATACAGTAAAAAACCCTGAGGATTTTCGCCCGATATCTCTTTTATCCAACATTGGTAAATTATTCGAACACGTAATAAAAGAAAAGCTAGAAAAAAAGTTCATTGTGGAACCAACATCAGAATTCCAATTTGGATTTCGAAGATCTCACTCAACACAACATGCATTGTTGAAATTCCACAATGATGTAACTAACAACTTAAGGGATAAAATATGCAGCGTGGCAATATCACTAGACATAGAAAATGTGTTTGATTCTGTCTACCAAAAAGGAATTCTATATAAAATGATTAATCTTGGCGTTGACCCGTTTCTGGTAAAAATACTTTGCAGCTATCTTACTAATAGGAAATTTGGCGTCCAAATCAACAACATCACCTCAGAACTAGGATATGTGAAGTATCTTGGCTCCCTTCCTGTTCAACATTTTCCTGTATGTCTTTCCTCACCAAGCTGGAAATTCAAAGGCTATCCTATACCCAGATGATTGCTTAATTTACGCACACAATAAATCACCAATACAAGCTCTGAATAATGTTGCATTTCACCTTGGAGAAATTAGTGCCTTTTACAAGAAGTGGGGCATTAAAATCAACGCAGCCAAATCAGAAGCTATATGCATTAGAAACCCGTCTCGTAAGTGTCCTAGATATGTAGTGCCAGAAAGTAAATCACTACAACTCACACTGGATGGCATAAACATACCATTTAAAACCTCCATAAAATATCACGGAATACACTTTGATAAACTATTAAAATTCAACGCCAACGCTAGAAGTGTCCTGGAAAAACGGAAAAGATCTCTGGAATGTTCGCAGCACTACTAAACAACACATACTTACATAAGAACACCAAGCTTTTACCCTACAAGGTCGCCATCAGATCAATCTGGTTTACTATATCCCCTATAGTAGGCAAAGAATTGGAGATTTTTGAGCGAAAAATCCTGAGAAAATGCATCGGGAAAAATTATGAAAATTTCATAAAACGATTCTCAAATACTTACGTGTACGAAAATTCGAAAGTTCTACCTTTCTGTAGATACGCCATGTCGTTACAATCCAGATTTGTAGAAAAACTTGCACTCCACAGCAACACTCTAGTCAACCAAATATACGACACCGAGAAAAACATAAACTGGAATGAATCTACTTACCTGTCGCCCGTTGGTATCACCAACGTACACATTGATGACGATCCAGTTCCTCCTGACCTCCCCTCATTCTATATGAGCTCATCCCCTGGCAATCATAGGGGCTGAAAATAGAAGACCAAAGATAATACCATAATTTTACATATAATGGACCAACTATAAGATTTTAACTCTCTACTGTGATATTCACAATCTTAACTATGTACATGAACAACTTGTTTTGTTTTGCTTAACTTACCTATATACACTCGTTTGTATCCTATATTTTGATTAATCTACATGAACTGTAATTCGAATATGTCTGTCAATTTGTTTGACAGGGCTCTGTTATATATTGTTTAATTGTTATTTAGTTTTAGTAATGTTATTTACAGACTTTTGCTCTGTTAGCGAATTCAAAGGCCGAAAGCAAGCCTTGCGAAACTATTCACATTATACAATTTTATATATACCAACATACTTTAGCAATGTCGCTTTTACGCTTTCTTAGTTCTTAGAGTAAGACACATATAGCTCTAAGAATATTATTATTCTCATCGTATGAAGACAATCAATGTAATCGAAAAAGAAGAAGACTTAATAAAAATTTTACTTACTACTTACTTACTTGATTTTTTGGAATTTTGGAGTTTTGTCACTTTTTAAAACATATCGCATTGTCAACACAGGCGGAAGAAAAAAAGAAATAATATAAAGAAGAATTATAAGCAATTTGCGTGGTGTACGTTTAGCAAAATGTCGGAAGAAACAATTTTTGTTGAAAAATTTACAGAAAATTTCCTGCTCTTTGGAAAATTAAAAGCAAATAAAAAAACCAAATTAAAATTCTTTCCTTGTGCTAATAAATTTTGTTTAAAAAAAAAATCATGTGAGTCCGATCACAGGGGAGATGTCTAAACATATAGTAATGCTGCGTACGCACGATGGAACATTAAGAGAAACATGCGAAAAAAAACATGTTTCCATTTTTTAATACACACGATGGAACCAAAAACGAAACATCAATTCTGTGTGTTTGTTGAATATAGTACTACTAAACAAATTCTTCAAATATGAACATGAATATTTTAGATATATTTGAAGTAAATATTTAGTGATAGTAAAGAAGTATTTAGTGATAAAATTAATGATTATGTATTAATGAAAAATACACATTTGGGTGTTTTTCCAATCATTAAAATATGTTTATAGGTTGTTTACAAAGGGTAAACTATCTTAGTGTGTACTTAGTTTATGGTGTAATTCGATGCACATTGAGGAAAAACCCAATGTCATGAGGGAACAACGGGTAGCAGACAATTATCATTTGTGTGCGTTTCTGTAGAAGTCTCACACAGTGATGAGGTCACATACGAAGATAAGAGTATAGATAAGAGCATAGTATATATAGTTTTAAGATTTTCATGTTTAGTATTTAAGGTTTAATTTTGTAAATAAATTTAGTGTCCTACAAACATTCACAGAATATAGTTTTACTTAATATAGAATTGAGTTTAATTATACATGGTCCTTCGAGGAAACAAAATCAGTGGGTTTTAAAATTAAAAAAAGATTTTTAAAATTCAAAAAAGCGTCAATCTCGGCTTAAACAGAGATTGTGGTGAAAAATAGCTTATCAACGATGCCAAATAAAGCAAAATTATTTGAACACCAGAACGGTGTAGGTGAAATTGATTATTCTACCCCGGCGCCCATTCATGGCCGGCAGAATGTCCAAAGATTGGGTGCAATAGATTTTTCTCAGCACGCGCCCCTTCTTTCCCGGCGAAATGACCAAGGTTTGGGTAAAATAGATTTTTCTCCGCCAGCGCCCCTTCGTGCCCGTCAGAATGTTAAAAGTTTGGTTGAAATAGATTTTTCTCCGCCCGCGCCCCTTCAGGCTCAGCATAAGGTCCAAGAAGAAGTCGAAACTCTGCAAGAAGATTTTGACGAAAGGGTAGAAAGGATGCGCAACTGCATGTCAGCGCTACCTACAGTAGTATCCGATGCATCGAATGAGCAATTGGCTATAAAAACAGACCAAATAAAAAAACGTTTTGTAGAACTGGGAGACGTTTACAGAAAACTTAGATGCCATAAGAACTCGAAAGAGATGCGAAACCTGATGGCAGACATTGAAGAAGAGTATTTCGAAACATAGGAATTTCTTGCAGGAAGCGTAACAAAACCGCCAAGCGACCAGAAGCAAGAGGCATTTCAAACTTCGGAAAAATAGAAACTCCTAAATTTTAGGAAGATGTCAATGATCAGAACGACGATGATAACAAAAAAAAATTTAACTTATCGGCGTGATCTAGATTATAATGATCACGACGAGGATAACGAAAAATACAATTCAGTATACGATGAAGATGTGGCGAAAAGTCAGGAAACAAAACCTAGCACATCAAAAGCAACAACAGAATTGCGCGTAGGTTATGAAGTTTCGCCAAGACCAAAAAATGGTAAGAGTTTAAGTGGTGATTGTGATGAACATGAAAACGAAGATGCTGTTTATGAGGAAGATGCCGAATTTAGGGATGGGAATATAGAAAGACATCAAATTACCAGCATATGTATGTCAACGGCTACCACAACAGTTGTGACACAAAAGGGACCAGTCCAACGCACCAGCATTAGCAATGTCACGCATATTAAAAGTTCGAAATGTATGCTTCAACCGATAGAGGCTGCAGATGCAATAGTGGCTACATATCAAATAAATGTACAAAACACTATTTTCTTCAAAGAAAAGTCACATCAGCAACAACAGCATCATCAAAAACAACAGTCAAATGAAAATGAATTGCCCACGAAATCAGAATCGGTCTATGCTGAGGATGCGGATGAAGTCGATCAAGCTAAACAAGATGCCTTTTATGTTGGGGACGAACCCAATGATGATGACAAAAATGAGGATGTTGCATCGGCGGATGGTATTACAACAACCGGTTCGATGAAAAATACAGATGTAGCGGCAACCACAATTTCGAAGGCTGTAAAACAAAAACGACAGAAGGTTATGACGAAGATGAAAGACATAATGTTTCCAAAAAACCTATTATGTATAATAAAAAACAAACGACAACGTATAAAGATGAGCCACAAAAAAGTTAGATGGCGAATAATCTTCAACAGCAGCAGCAGCAGTATCAACCACCACCAGCTTCAAAGGCATGGTACTGGCATTAGCATTGGTACACCACGTTGGGAAAATAAAAGCAACGCCTTTAAGAAATCATCTTCAAATCCGCAATTGGCTCAATGATTACATCTATTTTCTGTGCGTACAACTTTATACAACACAACAAATACATAAACAATCTAAAACAGGAAATCGAAATAATGAAAGCCACGAAAATTGATTTGAAGACAATGAAATTTCACACTGTTTCTGGGACGCTTCTCTTATTTTAATAACTATAAGCATCATTGTTATATTTTGTATTTATGTGAAGTATAAATGTTGCCGTAGTAACAAAACGGTAGTTAAAATATATTTTTCTCCACCTGCGCCGATTGAGGCCCGGCAGAATGTTCAAATATGAACATGAATATTTTAGATATATTTAAAGTAAATATTTAGTGATAGTAAAGAAGTATTTAGTGATAAAATTAATGATCATGTATTAATGGAAAATACACATTTGGGTGTTTTTCCAATCATTAAAATATGATTATAGGTTGTTTACAAAGGGTAAACTGACTATCTTCGTGTGTACTTAGTTTATGGTGTAATTAGATGCACATTGAGGAAAAACCCAATGTCATAAGGGAACAACGGGTAGCAGACAATTATCATTTGTGTGCGTTTCTGTAGAAGTCTCACAGTGATGAGGTCACACACGAAGATAAGAGTATAAATAAGAGCATAGTATATATAGTTTTAAGATTTTCATGTTTAGTATTTAAAGTTTAATTTTGTAAATAAATTTAGTATCCTACAAACATTCACAGAATATAGTTTTACTTAATATAGAATTGAGTTTAATTATACACAAATATAGGCGGAAGAAAATAAATTTTATATTTATCTATAAAATTTTTAAAAATTTATAAAATATATTAATTTATAAATTTTTATATTAATTTATAAAATTCCTCATATTGTCATAGTCATTTTGTCATAGTCATTATTTATAAAATTCTTCAAAGTTTCATTATGTTAAATTTTCGTAATTTTCGTCTCTCTTTTATTTTCTTTACTCCGATATACGAAACAACATTACAGCACGACTGCTCTCAACGAAATAAGAGAGCAAACACAGTAAACATCGATACAGACGGTGGAACATTGAGTTTGAAACATATATTTTGACAGGAAACATTGCTACATACGATGGAATATGACTATGTTCCTGTTTATGTTCCATCGCGTGTACTCAGTATAATTAAAGATTTTTTATGTCAGAAAGTGTCATCTATGTATCACTTATAGCAAACAACTGCAGGGGCTCTGGTTATACTTGTGGGATTATGCGTTTCTATTGTGTAATTTTTAACGTTTTACAGCAAAGGGTTGTTGAATTAGCTGAAACAATTTTGTATCATAATTTTTTTACCAATACAATCATAAGTCACACCGATTTGTCTTACAGCTCACTGTTACGCTTTTTTTGTGATTGTATTGTGAAATAGAAATTATCTCCTGCGCGTATAGATGCTTACACATCAATAATACTAACCCCCCTGCAATTGTGAAATCGTTGTGTACGTATTATCAACGAAAAATTGTTCGAATTAGTCGAATCCATCGCCATTAACTTGTGTACTCACACATCTGACTGCAATCTCATGTTCTCGAAGCGTAAACTTGAAAAAATTTGTTTACTTCTCTCTTATTTTTTTTTTTAAATAGAGTTACCGAGTTTATTATACAGGCACATGTTTGAGGGAAAATGTTTACATTTATTATTATTAGTTTTATTTTAATAATAGTTAATAATATTCATGCTCTATAATTAACAAACTTGCGTTTTTATATGCGCATTTCAAGAAATAAATCATAATAATAGATTTAACAACTTAAAACTTTAATTACAATTTTGCAGAATCCAGTAAATTTGCATTAAATTTATAACAGGGTAACATTAATCATCGTTAGTGGCAGCCACTACTCGCACGAAAAATTTGGTGCCATTAGTGTGACCACTGCGAAAAATGTGTGTGTATTAAGGTGCTATTACACGAAATGTTTTTTACATATGTACTGTGACTTTTTTTATCCATATGAAATTTCTCATGTCTGTCAAAATTGTCTTTTACATACGATTCATAATTTTTGCTATCACACGTGCATATGTATTTCCGTATGACATAACCTCTAAATGTAAACAACAGCTGATTTAATTTGTGAATTTACAAAAATTTATTGTGAAAAAAGTTATATATTTTTTAATTGTTAATTAATATTGAACAATTTATTTTTCTTTCAATATTAATCTTTAAAATTTACTCTGTTTTTCTTTCGCCGCAAGCAGTGTTGTATTTTCATATGTTTGCCATGCAAAAATAGAACCTGTTCTAATTGAAAAATGTACATGTGACTTTCTTCATGTACTGTACATAAACAATGTTTCATATGTATCACACGATGTGTACAACTTTTGTTGTGGGAAAATTTGACAGTACATATGTAAAAAACACATCATGTAATAGCACCTTAACTAAAAAAATGTGAGCGTATTGAGTTATTGAGCTTTTCGAACTTGAAGTGTGATGTGAGATAGGGGGTAATAATAATAAATGTTAACCTTCTCCCCCAAAATGTGACTATATTATGAACTCGGTAACTCTATTTTGTAAACAAAACAAAAAGTGAATATGGATGCTAAATTGAAAATGGGAAATAGGTATTTTGAAAATAATTAATTGATACCACTGCCACCCTTTTTTGTGGCATACGAACAATAAATCTTTACGATTTAAAGAAAAAAGCCTACGAAAATATAACAAAAAGATGGGTGTGATGGTGGAAGTTTACGCTTCGACATTTTCAAAATGAAATTGCAGTGGCAGGTACAAGCACAAATGCTAATGCCGAGAGATTCGACTAATTCGAATAATTTTTCGTTGATAATACGTATACAGCTATAGTGGCAGTGGCAGTGTGTGGGTAGGGCGTTAAAAGGCATATGATAGATAATTATCCAACCTATAAAATAATGTTTGCTTAAGCTGCGTTCACACTACGTGTTTTGCTTGTGTTTATACCCTCCACTCCTGTGTGCAGAGGGTATATATAAGTTTGTCATTCCGTTTGTAATAATTAGAAAAAAAATTTTGGACCCCATAAAATTTATATATTTGTGATCCTTATAACAGCCGGAGCTGATATAGCGATGTCCGTCTGTCCGTCTGTGGAAATCACGATGACGGCAACAATCGGGCAGCTAGGGTGCTCGTTGGCATAAAAAATGATTCATTAACATCCTGAAAAGTTTGCTATTTAAAATCGTCCAAATCGGTCGATTAGGGCCCGAGATTTGAATGAAGAACTAAAAAAAGTCTTGAAAAAAAATAATTTTCTATGTTGTTCTTGTCACGATCACGCCCTCAATAGTACAGCTACAGTGATCATTTTTAGTGAGAATGATTCACCAAATTCATGGAAAGATTTCTACTTCAAAAATCGTTAAAATCGGTCGAAAAGGTTCAGGGAAATCTCTGAAAAATTAAAAAAAAAATGAAAAACGTGATATTTCTATATTGTTCTTGTTGTTATTCTAAATGTTACATTGTTTTCATAGCTGGACTTGTTGTTTTTGTGGTCGTTATGGTAATAATATAACAAAAAAAAAAACCCTTTGTACATTTTTTATCAACTCAGGTAGAAAAATTTAAAAGTTTCCATTGTTTTGGCATCACTAAAAAAAAATATGTCAGATCATTTCTGTCATTGCCACGAGCCTGCCTGCAAAATTTCAGATCGATTGGGTCACGGGAAAGTGGTTAAAATCGATCCAAAATTTTTCGACAAGCAGACACGAGTTAATATAAAGGGAGTAAAAATTCACCAACATCTAAAGCAAATAATGCTAAAATACCTAGTTGTTAATAAAAAAAAAAACAATTGGGCAATTCACAATGGGTAATGTATCGTTGTATCTGTTGTATCGTGTATCACTTTACAATAATGTAAAATTGTTGTTGGTAATTTTCACTGAAAAATCTGATACACGATCCAACTTCATTTGCTATGTTTAGTAAAGGTGTGTTTACACTATGTGTATTTTCCATGTGTAAATTCAGTTTTACGATCCATACGTCATTCCGTGTGTGTGTCAAAATTGCCGTTTTACATACAATTCATAATTTCTGCGTTCAAACGTACATATGTATTTCCGTATGACATAACCTCTAAATGTAAACAACAGCTGATTTAATTTGTGAATTTACAAAAAATTATTGTTAAAAAGAAAGATATATATTTTATATATTTTTTAATTGTTAATTAATATTAAACTATTTATTTTTCTCTCAATATTAATCTATATAATTTACTCTGTTTTTCTTTCGCCACAAGCAGTGTTGTATTTTCATATGTTTATCTTGCCAAAATAGAACCTGCTCTAATTGAAAATTTTACATATGTCTTGCAAAATGTGTTGTAGATAAACAATGTTTGAAAGGGTTCACACTATGTGTACAAATTACACATGCTAAAAAAATAAGAAAAACACGAGCAAAACACGCAGTGTGAACGCAACTTAAATGTTGTATATTGTATCATAACATATCAGTTCCAAGTGAATGCCAGTTTTTATGAAAAAGAAAAAACAAATACATAGAATTTTATCAGCATAAATAATTATAAAATAAAATATGGCAAATAATGCAAATAACGCAAATACATCGATAAGTTTATTTATATCAAAATTAATGTTTATATTTTTTTAGTATGTATTTTCTCTTTCAGTACCAACCAAAACATTTAACATTTTTTTTTTCCATTATAAATTAAAATGCAAGAGGTACGTAACTAAAACTCCAGGGTATATCTCACGACCAAAAAGCAAACACTGACAAGTGTTTTCTCTTATACAAAATAGCAGAAGCAACGAAGCGATCTTTCCTCGTTGGATCGAAAATTACTAAAGAAAGCGTTTTACAATATGAAAATACAACTGAGAGTTCACAACAAATGATTGTATTGTGTATTTCAATACAACATACAATATACAACACCTGTTGTGAATTGCCCAAATGTAAATTTAGCAAAAAAATTTATGTATTAATTTATTTAAAGAGAAAAACACAAAAATAACGTTTGATGTTGTATTTTTGTGTGTAGTATTTAAATATACATACATACACATATTAAATAATACAAATAATATACACATATTATATATATGCATGTATGTATGTATATACATAGTAACTGCATGTTAGAAATAAATCGGTTATTTTATTTACATAAAATTCTGCAGTATTTTGTTGTGGGGAAAATACATTTCTTTTGCATTAACAGAGTGTCACTTCATTTTGCTCAGTGTGACTATGCCACAGTAGATGGCGCCATAACTTTTGTTTGTTCTAATTAGCTTTGCATTAGTTATTTCTATTTTTACATGAATGTTAATATTTTCAACTAGATATCATACAGAACAATGTTAAGAGTATACACGGGCTGGTCTTTTATTTCATACGTTTTTTCATTATTCTTTTACAAATATGAACATAAGTTTGGCATATTAACTTTTTGTTGTCTTTACAAAATAGAGTTACCGAGTTCGTCAATGAGTTTTTTGCTTACAAAACAGTTCTACATAGTTATATATAATTATTATTCTGCTTTTCCTACAAAATATCTGATTGCGATTACATCTAATTTTTAAAAATTGTTCATAATTAATAAAGCATTATTATTCACATAAATACAAAATTCCACATTTTAAATTTTCCATTCAAATTTAAGAAAATATCAATTATAATAAAAACTGAAAATAAAATTCCCAATTATAAATTAAAAAATATTAATTGAATTTCAGAAAATCATGTCAAAACGTGGGAAATAATAATTTTAAATTTAGAAATATATTTACACTTAAAAAATGTTGACATTTAAAAAAAATATTGCCATTCAGGAGATATTAATAACTTTTCAGTACCGCGATTCAGTAACTCCTTTTAACGATAGTCGAATCGTAAAAAAAAAAGAAAATTTCAAAATTATCAGTAAAATTTTTAAATGATATTCGCTATTGTTAAAGTCAGCTGTTGTTGTTATCTAAACGACAACCATTTTTGTGTTGTTTATTCAATCGATAAAAACTTAAATTTTTAGGTTGAAATGTCGTCATACATAAATAAAAATCATGAAATAGTGAAAATATTTTGCTTTAATTAAAAAACTTTTTTATATAAATAAAAAAATTAAATAGCATATTCAATTCATTATTTCATTTTCAAATAAATAAACAGAAATATTAGTAAAAAAAATAAAGATATTAAACATAAACATAAAATCATCCTGTCAAACACGAAGTAATTTGTTTTTTTCTATTCTTTGTGTTTTTCGCTTATTTTGACAGAGATGCCACTCCTTTACAATTTAAATAAATAGCAAAACAGATTTGTCGATATTAATTTAAATTCAATGAATTTAAGAAAACCTCAAATGATATTTAAGAATTGCTAACATAAAAATTGTTACATAAATAAACGTAATTTTATGAGAATGTTATTTTTTATACATAAATTTTCACAATTTTTTTTGGATGAAAATTTGAAGTTTTTCAGAAAATAAAGATAACATTAAATTATTTTATTTAAAATGTTTGGGACTTTTCGTTTTTTGCGTTTTTCATCCCTAATTTGATTATTTATTATTATAAATTTATTCTCTATGTTTTCAAAATATGGCAATATTTTAAAAAAAAGTTGAGAGAGCTTTTTTTTTGGTTATTATTTTGTTACTCCATCCGACCTATATGGCCACAATGAAGAAATATTTGGCCAGTTAAAAGAAACTATACAGCCATCTCCAATTAGCACGATTTAATGCATATAGCCACTCTACACAACCATTACCTTTGCAATGGAGGTTAGGGCGAGCTATTTAATTAGCAAAAACTAAATTAAACGAGAAGTTATGTCATATAACCGGAAACGCATGCATATAGGTATATAACCAAAATGCATGCCGACCAGCAACCACGATGACCAAAAAACAAACACCGAAATAAATCCGAAATAATAGAAAAGAAGAAAACCAACCCAAAGAATTTGCTGAAATAATTTGGTATTAAGTTTAACAAATTGTTTACTTTTTCATTTACATTTATTATCAAGACTCAAACCGAGGTGGAGGGTATCAAAGATTCGGCACAGCCGAATTTAACACTCTTACTTGTTTGTATTACCTACGCTCATCCACTCATTGCATAGCCTATGTATGTCATTATGTAACTTTTTATCTCTTTATCCCTAATACACATAGATATACATACATTCGTTCATAATCTCACTCTTTTCGTAAAAAAAATACCAACTCATATTAAAAGGAGAGAGTAAGTGAGATTATTGAGTGAATGACGGGGCAAGCTAATACCAATTGCTGAAAACCAAGTGGGAGAACGAGAAGGATTGCAAGCTGTAGTTGACCCATACATACATGCATAATCATGAATTCATATAAACAACGAAGAGACAAACAAATCGCTCCATTAATCAGTTTGCAAAAATAGAACAAAAAATTTTCCATTAGCATGTTACCATATAAGGTGTTGTTTACCGTACATACTTGAACTTGAAAATAATTTCAAGATCAAGGTTATATTTTTTTTTTTCTGCTTTCTTATTTTGCTTGTAACAGAAATTCTTTTGTTACAGTAAAACGCAAAACAGATCACCGTCACAAAACAGATGGTTTTGATTTCCATGAAAGGAAAAATCAACTGAAACGGATATGTAGGGTATTTACGCATTGGCTTTTTGCAAATCTTTCGCGTGATACATGCCAAGGTCTTTTCCGGCTAAATCCACCAATTTATAATTACAATAACCAATTTTCTTTAAAATTTTGGCCTTCAAAAATTTAGGGGCAAGTTTAGAATTATATGCAGAAGCTTTATTGCTCTGCGAAAAATTTCGTCGGTAAACAACTTCACCTTCTGAAAAATTAACAGCCCTAGTTCTCAGATCGTAGTGTCTTTTGTTCATTTCATACGCTTTTTCTAAATTTTCGTGAACTTTCTGCCTAATGAAATGCAATTTATCCGAACGATCTAAGACATCGACGCCTTCTTCTAACAAATCTACATTTTTTGAAATCTCATAGGATTGTCCGTGAGTCATCATTTGTTGTCCGAACAGAACACAATACGGCGAAAAGCCTAATGAACTGTGATATGAGCTTCTCAACGCGACTCCTATTTGGCTCAAATTCGTATCCCACGTACGCTGGTCTTTTCCCAAATACGAACGTATTCCAGCGATTATGGATCGATTTACCCGCTCAGAATTGTTAGACTGGGGTGAATAAACGGCAGTGAAGATATGTTGCACTCCATATTTGGTTAAAAAGCTTGCAAAAAGCGACGATCTAAATTGAGAACCGTTATCTGTAATAACGACTTCAGGCACGCCGAATAAATGAAAGACATTTTTCTCAAGAAAATCAATAACCGAAGTGGTCGACATTTTCCGTAACGCTTTAAATAACGGATATTTTGTGAAGTGGTCTAATACCAAAAAAATAGCTACATTGCCAGCTTTTGACCGTGGATAAGGTCCAATAAAATCTAAATATAACCTTTGAAAAGGTCTAGCCGATTTGGCTTGAACACCCATAGGTGGTTTTAAAATAAAATTTGGCGCTTTGCTTTGTTTGCAAATGTCGCAACTTAATACAAAGGATCTAACCTGAGTAGCCATATTGGGCCAATAAAAATTTCGCCTCAATCATTCGAGGGTTTTTCCCACACCTCCATGTGCAAACATGGGTGGATTATGAGCGCGTTCGATCACACAAGAGGTAAGTTCCTGTGGAACCCACAACTTCCATGATCGAGCCTCTGAAAATTCATCGCGTGAAAACTCTACGCGTTTATAGATGAAACCATCTACGACTTTCAAATCGGGCAAACGATTTTGATTGTTTTCGATATCAGCGATCAATTTAATATATTGTCCTGATGAAAAATATGGAGAAGATAAATCTATCTCTGGTTCTATCGTATCTAAGCTGAAAATGTTTGTAAAATTCAAGGGGTTTTCATTTTCGGACGGTAACCTCGATAATGCATCGGGAACAATATGTTCACTTCCCTTACGGTGTAAAATTGAAAAGTTGAAACCTTGGAGCTTTATGGACCAACGAGCTAGCCGGCCATTTAGGTCTGGTTGACGCATTAACCATTTTAATGAAGCATGGTCCGTAATGACACAAAATTCGTGACCTTCTACATACTCTCTAAATTTTCCTATGCTTAAAACTGCAGCAAGGCATTCGAGTTCGGTGATAGAGTAGTTCTGTTGGGCTCTATTTAATTTATGCGAGAAAAATGCAATGGGCCTTTCGACACCATTGTCATCTTCTTGAGCCAGAACTCCACCAACTCCAGTTTTGCATGCATCGCAAGAAATTATGAACGGTCGTTCGAAATTCGGTGTTATTAATAACGGAGCAGAGGTTAATTTTTCTTTGATTAAATCAAAGGACTTTTGCGCTTCAGGGTTCCAGACAAACGTTTTACATTTTTTTGTAAGGTCAGTTAACGGACTAGTTAACGAAGCAAAATTTTCTAGAAATCGTCTGTACCAACCTACAAGACCTAAAAATTGGCGAACCTCTTTAGCTGATTTTGGTTCAGTTAACCCTTTAATCGCGGAAACTTTACTGGGATCAGGTTTTATACACCCAGAACCAATTATATAGCCTAAATATCGGACTTCCTTCATGCACCATTTGCATTTTGCAATATTTAACGTCAGACCGGCTTTGCGAATTAATTGTGCTACTTCGAGCAATAAAGAAATATGTTCTTCGAAATCATCACTTACTAAGAGCAAATCGTCTAAATAAACGAAGACTCGATTTTTAAGATGCGGTGGAATAATAACATCCATTAATCGGCAAAGAGTCTGGGGTGCATTGGTTAAACCAAAAGGCATCACTTTAAATCGATATAAGGGTCGATTAGGAATGGTGAAGGCTGTCATATCACGAGATTTTTCTTCTAAACTAACTTGCCAAAAAGCATGTTTTAAATCTAAAGATGAAATAAATTCAGCTTTAGGTAATCTTGATAAAATTTTCGAGAGTCAAAACAAAGTCTGAATTTTCCTTCTCTCTGGACACAAGCTACAGGACTACTCCAAGAACAAGTAGGAGGGGCTTTTTCTATCACTCCCAGCTCTAACATGCGATCAACTTCGTCATGTATTTTCTTTTCTACGGCTGGAGAAACAGAAAAATACCTCTGCTTGATGGGTTTGACTCCTGGCTCTATTTCTATTGAATGTTCAATAATGGTGGTCTTCCCTAACCCTTCTTTGTCAAAATCTGGAAAAATCTTTATAATTTGATCTAATCTATTTCGCTGTTCGTTGGTTAGAATATTCTCTTCGCAAACTTGATTAAGCTCTTCAATTTTTTAATGGGCTGTTCCCAAAAATCATAGACATAAGTCCAAAAGCGTGCCAAAAATCGATACCTAAGTATACATCATGAGTTAAGTCGGGTATTATATACAAACGAACTAATTTGGTAACATTTCTGTAGGTGATATTTGTTTCTACGAAACCTAAAATTTTATATTGCTGACCGCCAGCTGCTTCTACGAAATTAGAAAATTTTTTAAAAGGTAAATTTTTACCGAGAAAAGTTTTTGCTGCCGAACCACTTATGCAAGATAATGAGGCGCCTGAATCTAAAAGTCCCAATAATTTCATTCCAAAAATTTCAATTTGGATATAGGGTCTTATGTCGGATTTTGACTTCTCAATAGATTCAATACAACTTTTAACCTTAAACTTGTTTAATTTTAAAATTTTATAAAAAATTCTAATTCGTAGAGTATTTCTTTTTACTTTATGAATTTGGGTGTTAAATTTCGGTGGGGTGCTAATAGTTTCGCAAAAAATTCGCTTCCTAGCTAATTCATATAATCTAACTCTTTCATGATAGGGCTTGATGGGAAATAAAATTGGTTTAGACTTTTCCTTGTCATTTTTCAAAATTGTAAAATGTGTCAAATTAGTGAAATCGGTTTGTGAGCTACCGTCAGAGCTGGTCTTTAAAATTTCGGTGGGGTTGTCATCATTTTCAAATTGTTTTTCGCCGAACGACGTATTTATTTGGTTCTCGAGCGGAAGCTGGTGTTGTTGCTGGCGCTCGCCTGGAAGTTTCCCTGACACTTTTCACATTGGGGTCTGTAGACACCTACGGTACCACATCCATAACAAAATATGGTTCTGTCTTCGAGACAGTCCGTATATCTGTGGCCTTCCTTTCGGCAGTTCCAGCAGATATTATTTTGTCTTCGGGCCGGGTCTTCTTTTGGTTTTCGAACCTCGCAAACTTTTTCAGGTGGGTCTTCATCGAAAAATTCATCCTCAATGTCAATTTCATTAACTTGTCTTTTAAAAGTTTTATGCGTTCTATCGAGTTCAAAACTCAGTGCCTCTCGTCGCAAAACCAAATGGCGTAAATGGGAAACGTTGTCAATTTGTAGATAGAACAATTCCCTTCTTAAATGAGGTCTTAAATTTCTACGCAAAATTTCGGTCAATTCGGATTCGCTCAGGGGATATCGTAGACGATCGCAAAGCTGCAGAATGGCATGGTGAAAATCGTCAAAGCTTTCGTTAGCATTTTGCTTTCGGTCTCTGATCATTTATCTGACTTAGATATCAGATCATTTCTCTGATATCTAAGTCAGATAAATGATCGCTAAAATGATTTTTAAGAGCCCTGCACAAATCTTCCCATTCGATTCTATCGACGGTGCTGCGATATCGCCAATACCATTCTTTGGCTTTTGACGTAAACAAAATGTGACAATGGTCACTTAATAACCTGAAATCTCCCGCTAAACAGTCTTTTGTCAAAGAATTAACCATATAAATAAATTTCTCTACCGGTAACCCGGTGGTGTTTCCATTAAAAGTTATGTTCCAACTATTAATCAGACTTGCAATCTTCCCACTATTGTTAAGGGCAACGGACGATAATGATGCTCTCTCACGACTTGCTGGTACAGACGGGTGAGTTGAAGGAGGCCTAATATTACGCGGAGGGACAAAAGTAGGTTCATGGGGAACCTGATGAACTAAAGGAGCTGAAAAATTGCGATGAACCGACGTGGTTGGAAAAATTTCTCTAGGCCATTCAGGTTCTCTGTTTGCGCTAATGTTTACGCTAGTAAATTGTTGAGATAACCTTTCTACCACAGCGTGAAGCTTATTGATCTCGCCTTGAAAGCTGGTTTCAATTTTAGATCTAATGCGGTCCTCTAAACTATCTCTTCCTTCACCACTAGTCTGACCTGGTGAAATATTTCGGTTGGCATTAAACTCTGCATTTCTTTCCTTTCTGCTGGATAAAATTCTTTCCGCGGATTTTGGAATCGTTCCAGTATTAACTGGTAAACTTTCATTATTAACTCGGACGGAATGTTTTAACAAACTGTTTTTAGTGACAGTTTTATTACACTGCGGACAACAAGTCGAAACGTTTAGAAAATTAAACATGCACTCTTGGTGAAAGATGTGCCTACACCTGGTAGAAACTAAGTTACTAGTATTATCGTAAATTTCCTGGCAAATTAAACAAACGTTCTCGCCCAAAGGCGAAGCTAAACTTCCTGGACTATGTCGTACCGCCATGATGTCGGACTAAATATAAAACTTTTAAACGAATATATATTCGGACAATATAACGAATGAAAGGTATGAACGAGTGTTGGTATAACGACAATGACAGAGAATATAATGAGATGTTACGCAGTTGAGATAATTTTAAGTCAAATTAAGTTCAGGTTCAATAGAACCTATATAGGCTGTAAATAAATAGATGAGCGCTTGTAAGGTTGAGTTTGGCTGAGCTAGGTAAAGTTCAAAGAAGTTAATGGGAAATATTTAAGCAATGACACACGTTCAAATTGATTACAATTTTAGTTCTAAGTGAACAAAGGTTGTACGGCCCACAAATGTGAATTTTATGAATTCCAAAAAAAAAAATTTTATAATTTACGTTAATTTAAATTTACGAAAAATTTGAGTTCACGTCGAAAAGGGAATGAAATTCAGTGAAAAAAGTGATTACAAAAGTTAGTTAAAAATTGATCAAAAGTTGGAGTTTTTAATCGAACCCACGCAAAATTATTCAAGAATTAAATTTTCAATTTAAGTTCAAAGCAGACTTAAATTTTTAAAAATTATCAAAAGTTTCAATTTAAGTTCTCTTAAATTTAATAAAAAAAAATTTCAAAATTAAAGTTCAGAATACCATTCTTAATGTCAAAAAATTCTAAAAATTTCAATATACTTTTCCAATAGAGTTATAATTCAATAAATTGTTAGTAAATTTTTAATATATAATTTTCAATATAAATTTAATATAATTCAATATAGTATTTCAATATAAATTTTCAATATTTTAATTTTCAATATAGCTTTTCACTATAGTTTTCAAAATATAATTTTCACTATAAAAATTTTAAAAAGATTTCAAAAAAAATTTCAAACAAAATTTTCAATATACTTTTCAATATATTTTCAAAAAAAAATTTCAATAAATTGTCAACCCAATGTAGTTATCCAAAACCAAACCAATCATTTAAAAAAAATCCGTAAGTAAGTATGACCATCCATCAAAATTAAAAATTTTAAAATTTTATACTTGTGATTCTAAGTTTCTTTTCGATTGTTTGCAGCTATTCGGTACTATAAAAATCATTTTGGACAAGTAACCGGTTCGTCTAGAACGAAGTTCTTGTATTCCAAAAACGACCTTTAATGACCAAAGCAAACGGATACCACAAAAATCAAATTAAAAAAATGTTGAAATGTGAACTCAAATGTCAAACAAGTTTCCATTTCGGTTAATGTAAATAGGGATATACCCATATTTAATTAAAATTCCAGAAATATCAGCAAGTATGACTTCAAGAACACGGATACAAAAAAAGATTAGGATTAAGGAACAATGTGCTTTCCCGGTGCACAGATGTTAAAAAATTGAGATAATTTATTAAGTTCCTGTTGTAGGCTATAAAAAAAATGGTTAATTTAAACTTGGACTATTAATGTTCAGGCCCCACGTTGGTGTTAGCAACGTGGTTATCGAAATTGTCACTTATTGGCCCCACGTTGGGCGCCATTTCTATAATGGTGCGGCGTTGGTGGAAGATCCGCTTCCGTTTCCGAGCCTTTGCTGGTCGCACGTGCTGGCGTAGGGGCCTAGCTCGCCGGATGGGTGGGGTCTTGCTCAGGCCCAGGGAAACCGCACTACAGATTTTCACGTGCGATTTAAAAAAACAACTGTCAAAAGAACGGACGCTAAATGGATGGATGGCCATACTTACCTGGGGATTGGGGACTAGGTGTTCTGCCCCTTTTGCCCTCCCAACCATGTTACCTCGACTCCATCTTACTTGGAGGTAACCCACTACAATGATAAAAAGTTTGGTTTGATTAGGTTTCTACATTGGGTTTATACAAATTTTATTGAACCTTCATTTTAAGGTTATAATTTTAAATTAAGTTTAGCAAAATTTAATTTTAGGGAAATTTTAATTTTAGGAAAATTTTTAAATTTAGCTCAATTTTAATTTAAGAAGAATTTTTAAATTTTAGCAAAATCTTGTTTTAGGAAAATATTAGCAAAATTTTTATTTTTAACTTTATGATTAGATAAATGTTATATTTAGTAAAATTATTATATTAGCACAATTTTATAATTAGCACAATTTTAAAAATATTTATATACCTTACAAAATTTTTATTAGGAAATAATATGTGTATTTTGGATATAAAAAAATAAATAAACATTTACCACCTTATTGATGGAGTTGTTGGGCCGATGTAGCGCTACCGCCGGACGCCGTGGTTGTTTCTGCACTGTTTGCAGCCATTCCTGGAATTTTGATGATGTTTTGTTGTTCCTTTTTTTCAGGTTCTGACGATTTTCGTTGAATTATTACAAATTTTAGTTTTGTCAACATTTTTACAATTTAGTTTTAATACATTTTCGGTCAGAGATTTTTTTATTAAATTTTCAGGCTTTTCTTTTTTTTTTTTTTTTTAAATACTATTTGTTTTAATATTACACAATAACTTTAGTATTTAATTAAACTTTCTTTTTTAGTTCTATAAAAAAACAGTTAGCTTTGGTTTATTTTTATATGCCAAACCATTCAAAATTTCCAATAAACGATCACCGCCGCATGATCTCACAATTCAAACTTTAATTTTCAACAACCAAAACCTTAATGAATTTTAAATTCTGGCGTCATCTTCATAACACCAATTATACAAGCCCTTTTCTTTTTTTTTCTGACTAGCACAACCAAAACAAGTAAGAGTGTTAAATTCGGCTGTGCCGAATCTTTGATACCCTCCACCTCGCTTTGAGTCTTGATAATAAATGTAAATGAAAAAGTAAACAATTTGTTAAACTTAATACCAAATTATTTCAGCAAATTCTTTGGGTTGGTTTTCTTATTTTCTATTATTTCGGATTTATTTCGGTGTTTGTTTTTTGGTCATCGTGGTTGCTGATCGGCATGCATTTTGGTTATACACCTATATGCATGCGTTTCCGGTTATATGACATAACTTCTCGTTTAATTTAGTTTTTGCTAATTAAATAGCTCGCCCTAACCTCCATTGCAAAGGTAATGGTTGTGTAGAGTGGCTATATACATTAAATCGTGCTAATTGGAGATGGCTGTATAGTTTCTTTTAACTGGCCAAATATTTCTTCATTGTGGCCATATAGGTCGGATGGAGTAACAAAATAATAACCAAAAAAAAAAGCTCTATCAACTTTTTTTTAAAATATTGCCATATTTTGAAAACATAGAGAATAAATTTATAATAATAAATAATCAAATTAGGGATGAAAAACGCAAAAAACGAAAAGTCCCAAACATTTGAAATAAAATAATTTAATGTTATCTTTATTTTCTGAAAAACTTCAAATTTTCATCCAAAAAAATTGTGAAAATTTATATATAAAAAATAACATTCTCATAAAATTACGTTTACTTGTGTAACAATTTTTATGTTAGCAATTCTTAAATATCATTTGAAGTTTTCTTAAATTCATTGAATTTAAATTAATATCGACAAATCTGTTTTTCTATTTATTTAAATTGTAAAGGAGTGGCATCTCTGTCAAAATAAGCGAAAAACACAAAGAATAGAAAAAAACAAATTACTTCGTGTTTGACAGGATGATTTTATGTTTATGTTTAATATCTTTATTTTTTTTACTAATATTTCTGTTTATTTATTTGAAAATGAAATAATGAATTGAATATGCTATTTAATTTTTTTATTTATATAAAAAAGTTTTTTAATTAAAGCAAAATATTTTCACTATTTCATGATTTCAATTTATGTATGACGACATTTCAAGTTTTTATCGATTGGATAAACAACACAAAAATGGTTGTCGTTTAGATAACAACAACAGCTGACTTTAACAATAGCGAATATCGTTTCAAAATTTTACTGATAATTTTGCAATTTTCTTTTTTTTTTACAATTCGACTATCGTTAAAAGAAGTTACTGAATCGCGGTACTGAAAAGTTATTAATATCTCCTGAATGGCAATATTTTTTTTTAAATGTAAACATTTTTAAATGTAAAGATATTTCTAAATTTAAAATTATTATTTCCGACGTTTTGATATGATTTTCTGAAACTCAATTAATATTTTCTAATTTATAATTGGAAATTTTATTTTCAGTTTTTATTATAATTGATATTTTCTTAAATTTGAATGGAAAATTTAAAAAGTGAAATTTTGTATTTATGTGAATAATAATGCTTTATTAATTATAAACAATTTTTAAAAATTAGATGTAATCGCAATCAGATATTTTATAGGTAAAGCAGAATATTAATTCTATATAACTATGTAGAACTGTTTTGTAAGCAAAAAACTCATTGACGAACTCGGTAACTCTATTTTGTAAAGACAACAAAAAGTTAACCCCCCAATCTCACATCACACTGAAATTGTAAAATCGTTGTGTACGTATTATCAACGAAAAATTGTTCGAATTAGTCGAATACATCGCCATTAAATTTTATGCTCAAACATCTGACTGCAATCTCATTTTTAAAATGTTGTCGAAGCGTAAACTTGAAAAAATTTGTGTACTTCTCTCTCTTATTTTATTTTAAATAGAGTTACCAAGTTTATTATACAGGCACATGTTTGAGGGAAAATGTTTACATTTATTATTATTAGTATTATTTTAATAATAGTTAATAATATTTATGGTCTATAATTAACAAACTTGCGTTTTTGTATGCGCATTTCAAAAAATAAATCATTATAATAGATTTAACAAGTTAAAACTTTAATTACAATTTTACAGAATCCAGTAAATTTGCATTAAATTTATAACAGGGTAACATTAATCATCGTTAGTGTCTGCCACTATTCGCACGAAAAATTTGGTGCGCAGTGTGACCACTGCGGAAAATGTGTGTGTATTAGTAAAAAAAATGTGAGTGTATTGAGTTTTTCGAACTTGCAGTGTGATGTGAGATTGGTGGGTAATATGCCAAACTTATGTTCATATTTGTAAAAGAATAATGAAAAAACGTATGAAATAAAAGACCAACCCGTGTATACTCTTAACATTGTTCTGTATGATATCTAGTTGAAAATATTAACATTCATGTTAAAATAGAAATAACTATTGCAAAGCTAATTAGAACAAACAAAAATTATGGCGGCATCTACTGTGGCATAGTCACGCTGAGCAAAATGAAGTGACACTCTTTAATACAAAAGAAATGTATTTTACCCACAACAAAATATTATTTTATAATTATTTATGCTGATAATATTCTATGTATTTGTTTTATCTTTTTCATAAAAACTGGCATTCACTTGGAACTGATATGTTATGATACAATATACAACATTTACTAAACATAGCAAATGAAGTTGGATCGTGTATCCGATTTTTCAGTGAAAATTACCAACAACAATTTTACACTATTGTAAAGTGATACACGATACAAGAGATACAACGATACATTACCCATTGTGAATTGCCCAATTGTTTTTTTTATTAACAACTAGGTATTTTAGCATTATTTGCTTTAGATGTTGGTGAATTTTTACTCCCTTTATATTAACTCGTAGTGTCTGCTTGTCGAAAAAATTTTGGATCGATTTTTCCCGTGACCCAATCGATCTGAAATTTTGCAGGCAGGCTTGTGGCAATGACAGAAATGATCTAACATATTTTTTTAGTGATGCCAAAACAATGCAAAGTTTTAAATTTTTCTACCAGAGTTGATAAAAAAATGTACAAAGGGTTTGTTTTTGTTATATTATTACCATAACGACCACAAAAACAACAAGTCCAGCTATGAAAACAATGCAACATTTAGAATAACAAGAACAATATAGAAATATCATGTTTTTCATTTTTTTTTTACTTTTTCAGAGATTTCCCTGGACCTGTTCCACCGATTTTAATGATTTTTGAAGTAGAAATCTTTCCATGAATTTGGTGAATCATTCTCACTAAAAATGATCACTGTAGCTGCACTATTGAGGGCGTGATCGTGACAAGAACAACATAGAAAATTATTTTTTTTTCAAGACTTTTTTAGTTCTTCATTCAAATCTCGGGCCCTAATCGACCGATTTGGACGATTTTAAATAGCAAACTTCTCAGGATGTTAGTGAATCATTTTTATGTCAACGAGTACCCTAGCTGCCGGATTGATGCCGTCATCGTGATTTCCACAGACGGACAGACGGACAGTCGGACATCGCTATATCAACTCCGGTTGTTATAAGGATCACAAATATATAAATTTTATGGGGTCCAAAATTTTTTTTCTAATTATTACAAACGGAATGACAAACTTATATATACCCTCTGAACACTGGAGTGGAGGGTATAACAACTCTACAACAGCAACAATGACAGTCATATGTTTTTCAAATAGGAAAAAACTGTTTATGTGTTAGTTTCGGTCATTCCCCAGTATGCATTGAAATATTATTTCTCCAATGTTGGAGAAAAGTTAAGTTCTTAAATTGATGTCAAATGTAATTCTCAACTTGGGTTGAACAATTTTTCTCCTTGTTTGCTTTCAACTTGACATCAAGTTGAGACTTAACATTTTTTCCAATCTTTGAGAAACATTTTTACTCTCAATTGGATATCCAACACTTTTCTCCACTTGAGACCAAACATTTTTTCAACTTGAATACGATTTGTGTTAAGTCTGAGATATTATTTAAATATGTCATAAATAATAAATTAAATTAAAAAATGCCAAAAAAGTACAAATAAATCATTGATATATTTTTAATTATTTCTGCTTTTTGTCGAATTTTTCAAAAAATGTACAACTAATTAATTCATTTATTTTTAATTCTAGATTTTAAAAAATGTACATAATATGTACATTTAATGTTAAATATGTACATAGTAATGTTAAATATATAATGAAATTAAATTGAAACATTAAAAAAAGTACATTGTTTTCATTTCTAAAATTAGTACAATATTTTTTAATATGGCAATTCCGTACCTTCCATTTGATACCGATTGGAAATATTTCTTTGCTATCAAGTTGAGAATCACAAATTTCTCAATTTGATAACTATGAAAATCGCCATATAAAAAATGTGCCTTTTAAGTTGAGAAGACTATATTCGAACTATTGAGGGCATTTGAGAATTAACGTTGGAGATTTGAAAAATGTATTTGATCTCAAATGCACCTCAAGTTGATAGCAAACAAAAATGTTTATTGGGACATTTATTGTAGGGTCGTTTGCACACACAGAAAAAATAGAAAATAAATTGTCAATAAGCAAAGCAAGTGGCTTCGAAATTCGATGATGCCAGTTAATCATTTTTTGTTCACGCGGAATTTATAATTGGAGGAATTTTTTTCTCGAGAAATGTATTTTCCGTGAGAAAGAAATTCCTTGAGAATATTCATAATTGGGATGAATAACTTTTAATTGGAACTTTTTAGTCAGAATAAATCATAATTCTAGTTAGATATTGGTTAATATTTAATTAGAAAAAATATTGTGGTGGCATCTACGCAATTATTGAGGCAGTCACGGAAAAAGTAAATGCAAGTCTATATATATGTATTATTATATTTATTAATATTTGTAATTTTATTTGACACAATTTCACACACAGTTTTACAGATCAACTGTTTTAATTAGAAAAAATATTGTGGTGGCATCTACGCAATTATTGAGGCAGTCACGGAAAAAGTAAATGCAAGTCTGTTTTTTTTAATATAACAAAAATGGATTTTCCCTTTAACAAAATATGGCAGAATTCTTTATAAATGAAATGCAAAATGGAAAATCAATTTTGTGCTAATTCTTAACAAAATTAATAAAATATATATATATGTATTATTATATTTATTAATATTTGTAATTTTATTTGACACAATTTCACACACAGTTTTACAGATCAACTGTTTTCAACTGATTTAGAAGTTTTCTGTTTTTGAAACAGTAGAGCCAATTTGTAACATTTTGTGATGTAATGAAAATCGCAGAATAATAAGTTAATACACAATAAAAAATATTAAATTTTTAAGTTTTATATACATATTGCAATAAAAAAAACTTTGGTAAATTTACATTGAAGATGGTCAGAAATGAATGAGAAAAAATATATAGACATTTTAGAAAAGCACATTTTATGTTAAACTTTATGCACAAAATATATGGGTTTTTGTTGTTTCGAATTTAACTGTGGCTCTAAGTGAAAAGTTTTAGACCGATCGTATATTACATCTTGAGGATCCTCACCTAATATTTTCAAATATTTTAAATTCTTTTTAACTCATTTAACCTCATTACGAAAATAGTTAAACAGTAAATATGGAAAATCCACGCACCTCAAAAAATTGTTTTCTATGAAATAAATTAAAGACATTTCATATTATACAATTTTCTTTCAAAAATGTATCAATTATTGCAAATTTGAAATTTAACATATAGTATTTGTACATATATTTGTATAGATTTCGCAGTATGAAAAGAACTATTATTTCTTTATTTAGAATATATGTAAGTATTGCTCGCAAAAAAATGCAACATCATGAATGAAACACATAGACGACTGCTGGCAGCAGCATTTGTAGTCGTATAGTCAGCTACTTGATTTTTCTGAATACGACAGCAACATATAATACAAATGCATTTTTATTTAAATATACAATTACTTTTACTTATTTAAAATGCATTAGTACAACGTAAAAATAAATAAATTAGTTTAACGCCTTTTGATTATTAATGGAATTATAGCCTTTCATTTTGCGATTTTTTTTTTAAACAAAATAAAATATTTCATAGCAATAACTTCTTTTACATATTTTGTTATATTGTCAACACTATTTTTGTTTTGTAGCCAACAAAACACACTTGCAGTTTTTTTTTCTATTTGAAGAACATATGACTGCCATTGTTGATGTTGTAGAGTTGTTTTTTTTTTTTTTTGATTTTGTTTCGTTAACTCTTTTGTATTAAAGCACCTCCAATATATGTATCCATTTTAGTTTGCAAATTCAGTATATTTATAATTTATTACTTACAGCAAAAAATAATAGAAACAATTTTATCAGTTATGCTTACGAAACTATATAAATAGACTTGAAGTTGGCTGCAAAAGCAGTAGCCTGTGTAAAGAACAAGTTAGCGACATGTAACTGTTACGTAACGTGTCAGCCTTTTTTTCACATGAAAAGTATTGGGACGTTCCGGTTACGTTCGGTAACTGTTTTAAATGATTTTCATGTAAAAAAAAACAACTGACTCGTTACGGTTACGGTTAGAAAACATTGACCTTTTATATGTATTATAATGCTATGAATGCATTTATCTTTATTTTATTTTATTTATATATTCTTTTTTTTTTGTATTGTATATTATTTTTTTTTTTATTATTATTACTATTTCATATAATTATTTTTTTCTTTAAATAAATTAATACATAAAAATTTGTTTTTTAAATTATTGGTGAACTTTTACTCCCTTTATTTACTGCCTTTATATTAACTGGTAGTGTCTGCTTGTCGACAAAATTTTGGATCGATTTTTAGCCCCTTTCCCGTGAGCCAATCGATCTGAAATTTTGCATGCAGGCTCGTGGCAATGACAGAAATGATCTAACAAATTTTTTTAGTGATGCCAAAACAATGGAAACTTTTAAAATTTTCTACCAGAGTTCACAAAAAAATGTACAAAGGGTTTGTTTTTATTATATTATTACCACAACGACCACAAAAACAACAAGTCCAGCTATGACAACAATGCAACATTTAGAATAACAACAGGAACAATATGGAAACATCATGTTTTTCATTTTTTTTTTAATTTTTCATAGATTTACCTGGACCTGTTCCACCGATTTTAATGATTTTTGAAGTAGAAATCTTCCCATGAATTTGGTGAATCATCCTCACTAAAAATTATCACCCTAGCTATCCTATTGAGGGCGTGATCGTGACAAGAACAACATAGAAAATTATATTTTTTCAAGACTTTTTTTAGTTCTTCATTCAAATCTCGGGCCCTAATCGACCGATTTGGACGATTTTAAACAGCAAACTTTTCAGGATGTTAATGAATCATTTTTTATGCCAACGAGCACCCTAGCTGCCCGATTGATGCCGTCATCGTGATTTCCACAGACGGACAGACGGACATCGCTATATCAACTCCGGTTGTTATAAGGATCACAAATATATATATTTTATGGGGTTCAAATTTTTTTTTCTAATTATTAAAAACGGAATGACAAACTTATATATACCCTCTGCACACTGGAGTGGAGGGTATAAAAATAAACCTGTTTTTTGTATTACCTACGCTCATCCACTCATTGCATAGCCTATGTATGTCATTATGTAACTTTTTATCTCTTTATCCCTAATACACATAGATATATGTACATACATTCGTTCATAATCTCACTCTTTTCGTAAAAAAAATACCAACTCATATTAAAAGGAGAGAGTAAGTGAGATTATTGAGTGAATGACGGGGCAAGCTAATACCAATTGCTGAAAACCAAGTGGGAGAACGAGAAGGATTACAAGCTGTAGTTGACCCATACATACATGCATAATCATGAATTCATATAAACAACGAAGAGACAAACAAATCGCTCCATTAATCAGTTTGCATAAATAGAACAAAAAATTTTCCATTAGCATGTTACCATATAAGGTGTTGTTTACCGTACATACTTGAACTTGAAAATAATTTCAAGATCAAGGTTATATTTTTTTTCTGCTTTCTTATTTTGCTTGTAACAGAAATTCTTTTGTTACAGTAAAGCGCAAAACAGATCACCGTCACATTTGGCTGCAGATATGAAAAAGTTCATATCGGATGCTATATCTATATAGGGACTAAGTCCATAAAGGGACCGATCCTGATCATGTTTGGTAAAGTCTCTTGCATTTTGCAAAAATATATACAAACAAAATTTGAGAAGAATCGTTGCAATATTTTTGTTTTTTAATAGATTTAAGTGAAGATCGGGAAGCAGCTCTATATGGGGTCAAAGGGATCATTTTTGCACCACTCATTAGTGGATGTAATGAACGCATACAAACCCAATTTGAGTAAGATCTATATGACAATTTGGATCTTATGGCAATTTATGTCGATTTCATATGGGTAATTTGTATGGGGGCTAGGTCTGAACATGGACCGATTCTCACCAATTTCAATAGCGATCATCGCATGGCCGATAAAAGCTTATGTACCAAATTTCATCAAAATATATTCATATTTGCGACCTGCAGTTTGATTACAAGGTTTACATGGACACACAGACGGACGGACATTGTTAAATCAACTCAGAAAGTGATTCTGATTCGATCGGTATAATTAAAGATGGGTCTAGGTCAAATATTTTTGGTTGTTACAAACAGCAGCACAAAGTCATTATACCCAAACCACATAGTGGTATAGGGTATAATTAAATATTACCATAAAATAACAAAATATATAAAAATGAATACAATATTGCAACATACATATATGACTACCACAGCACATATCAAAATTCAAACAAAATGCTAATACTGCTGCGCCAGCACGCAATTGTGGAAGATAAAGTAATTTCGTAGCATGCTATCACCACAGTTGAATATATCTTGCTAGCAATGTGAGAAAAATTAATGTGTTGAATATATCTTGATAGCAGATATTCAATAAACATTTTTGATATGCTAAATTTTAAACTCTGAGTAAAAGCTTCAAGCTCTCTTTAAAAAAGCTTGTAAGTTAAGCACAGGCGAACAAATTATTTGAGTTTCTATAGAACAATAAAATAAAGATTGAGTTCTAATCGAACCCACGCAAAATTATTCAAGAATTAAATTTTCAATTTCAAAAAAAAATTTAAATTTTCAAAAAAATTCAAAATAAAATTTCCAAAAAAAATTTTAATATAATTCAATATAATATAAAATTTCAATATAGTTTTCAATATATGTTAATATAAATTTTCAAAAATTAGTTCAAATATGAGTTAATAAAAATTTTCCAAAAATTTCAAAACTTAGTTCAACTATAGGTTAATAGAAATAAACTTTCAGAAAATTTAAAAATTTCCAATATACTTTTCAATATATTTTCAAAAAATTTCAATAAATTTTTTAAACCCAAGTTAGATGGACTAGTGGTAACATGGTAGGGAGGGCATAACATTCAGTCCCCAATCCCAAGGTAAGTATGGCCATCCATCCCAATAGAAGTCCGTTTTTTGACAGTTTTTTTTGTAAATCGCACGTGAAATCTGTAGTGCGGTTTCCCTGGGCCTGAGCAAGACCCCACCCATCCGGCGAGCTAGGCCCCTTCGCAAGCACGTGCGACCAGCAAAGGCTCAGGGAAACGGAAGTGGAATATTCCACCACCGCCGTACCATTACAACTTTTCATAAACTGAGCATATATTGTCATCATTTTGGGGACATCATGTTTAACAACGGTGGAAATCTACAAATACATTTTTTATTTCATACTTCTCTTATATATTAAAATTTGTTTAATTAAGGATTGATGGGCTTTTGTGGAATATGTAGGTTGCGCTACCATTTCTTCAAATGGTTGGTCGTTCTCTCCTACTAAGATTTATTTGCTTTCGAGCTGTTGAAAATATAATTCACATATTTTATTAAATTAAAAACATAATTCCACTCTGACCATGCCGCCAATTGCACCAACTTATATTTTTTCTATTCGTATTGATTTGGTTGCTTCTATTGTTTACTTTTATCAAAATTGAATCCTCCATTAACTTCATTGCAAGGTGTACAAGTCCGTCTACTTATAGGAATAAAAAAAGTAGAATATTAATGTTTTATTTATGAAGCTAACGTACCCAATGTGATGGGAATATTACCAGACAAATTACGATGAGAAGCACTGACACGCACTCAACATACAAGTCATAACCAAAAGCAATAATACAATACCACAATTCAACTTGCGAAAAGTTTCGTCACCAGCAACTGGAAAAATGGTTAGCTTAGCTATAGTAATTTGTGATTCCTTCCTTTCGGCCCTGGGTTGAGTAGTATTGTCTGTAATTGTCTTAAAACAAATTTTTACAAGCATCAGCAAAACTCTCCAAAATGTCACTCAAAACCTTAGAATTGGCTCTTGTCTCATCCAACTCCTTTTTCAACTCAGCCAACTTTTTATGTTATTTGCGTTCGTTTTTCGATAAACTCAACAAACGTTGACGATGAGCCTCCAACTTCTTTTGTTTCAATTCATTTTCTTTCTCTGCATCTACATTTTTTATCTTCAGAGCCCACAAATAAGTAATACATTCCAAGTTGAAATTGTTGTTTTTGGCGTTGATTAAATGATAAATGCGACGTATGTACATATTATGAAGAGTCATGTCAAGCTTTTTATCATTGGCAAACACAAAACGGAAACAATTCTTAATATCATCATGTTTACTTTCATCATCTTTTCGACTGCAAAAATTTCGAATCTTCTCCATCCAATATGTCGGCTACATTATCCAGTATCTCATCTTCATATTGTTCATCATCGTTGTCTTGCTTCTTCCTTTTTGGCCGCCTTTTGTTGTGCCAGCAATAATAATTTTTGCTTTCTTCCTTCGGGCCTGGCTTGAGTAGTCTTGAATGTAATTGTCTTACGTAAAACAAATCACAAGCTAAGCTATGGGTTTTAATATTCACCTTTTATATTTTTATATCAAAACAGAAAATACGATATTATTGTTTTTTAAATGTTTATCATAATAGCAAATACTATTTTTTCCATTATTATTGTTTTTTATTCTGGTTGCAAACATGTGTAGCTGTTCACTTGCACACATTATAGTTTGTATATTTTATTTTTTAATCTCTTTCTCAAAGTCCTTGCATCAAATATAAGAAAAAAATAAGTAAACAAAGCCATATGGTTCGAGATTACTATTTTGACAGCTGTCAAGTTGTCACGACTGTGTTAGTCTGTGAATCTGGTAATGGAGCAAGTCGGTATATTGTGCGCTATATACCCCCTTGGTGGTTTTTACGTCTGCTAATCGTACTTTGTTGTCAGATCCTTCTATTACGTTGGTGACTTGACCTAGAACCCATTGATGAGCAGGCATGTTGTCTTCTTAGATGACGACTAATTTGCCTACGGCTAAGTTGGGTTTCACTCATATCCATTTGCCCCGTTGCTGTAATTCTAGAATATAGCCTTTCGCCCAGTTACGCCAAAAGGCTTTCTTAGGCTGTGCACGACATAAAACTGCCGTCTATATATTTGATTGAGTGCGTGTTTTGGTTTGATGGAGGTGATAGACGCTGCCAAACTCGATCGTCAATAATCATTTTCAATCGGTCATCGAAGTGTCAACACGCGGAAGAAAGAGAAAAAATAAATAAAATATAATACGAAAAAATACTGAGGTGTTTTGAAAGAGTATTTTAAATCGCTTGTCAAGGTAATTTTGTAGCGCAGATTTTTTTCAGAAATCCTTACGCTTATGAAAAAAATCCCCTTTTCCCTACTGCCCAAGTAAACTGCACAAACAAGTATTTTTTGTTATTAAAGAAGCCACATATTTGCTTCCTTCATATTAAATAGTTATGACCAGGCTTAAAAAAGGTATATATTTTAAAATTGAAAAATATATATTAAGTTGTTAAAAAAAATCTTCAAAAAATCTCTACAATTCGACAAATGTAAGAAATCTTTCCCTACATGTCAAATTTTTTTAAAAAAATCTACAAAAAGTGAAAAATCCCTAGACTTGGCATCACTGCGCGTAACAAACAACTTTTTTAAAAAATACTTTCTTAATACAACGCTACAATTACGTACGAACCGAAAAATACTACTCTAAATTTCATCCATATTATTGGTGAATTTTTGTTAGTCATAAAGCACAAGTCAAAGAACAACAGAAAGAAAATTTGTGGAAGGAAATTTTTTGTGAATACGAGCTGATCTGCCCAACCCATAAAATTTCTTGTTAAAAATGTAAGTAAATTCAAAAATGTATACAATAATAATGAAAAAAAAAAATATGATTATAAACACAAAAAAGGTTAAAATCAAAGTGCTAACGTGCAATTTTATAATGTAAAAAAAGGGAAAATTCTGAACTGAAAAGTTGAGACGACGACAGAAAAGTCGGCGAAGCAGTGCAACAAAGAGGAATAATGAGAAAGAATAAAATGTTTCATGGTTCCATGTTTTTATATATTTTTTTTTGGGGAATTGAGTGTAGTCATTTTAAAACATATATTTGTTTCGTGTATATATCTTTTTAGTAGGGAATGAACAACTAAAGAAAATTATTTTCCGATAAAATGTCAAAATGTAAGTTCAAAAATGTTACTTACCAAATATAAAAGAAAATTGGGAAAATTGCATGAAATATTTCATAATGGCCGACCCCGGGCTGTACATTATGAAATAATATGAAATTTTCCATTCATTTTGGGACAAGTCTAGTTTCGTGGCTATACCCCGATCTAAAAGACTTTTTTTGAGGGGATAGGGGCTTTTGGTGTGATTTAGGAGAAATAATTTTGTTTTTTGCGGTCGGATCTATTTTCGGAGTTATGGACCGGCAAAGCTTTGACCTTGATTTGTACATAACTTTGTTAATTATTTCATTTGGTATTTCAAAATTCGAAATCCATTAACCCATGAATATATTGATTTTTTTATATTTTTTTTTCGAAAACGTCCCATTATCTCACAAAATGATCTATATAATGTTGGTATTTACAACAACTGAGTGATAGCTGGGTCCACTAGCTTCATTTCGATGTATGTTTTGACCTCTTAGCCATATAAGGACCGGAGATATTATTTATTCGTCCTATTTATTGTAAAGTTACGGACTTAAGTATAAGCACAAGCGTAATTTTAAAAGAAACTGCTGTTTTATTTATATAAGGGAACACAAAATATTTATTTTATGAATTAATTATATGTATAAAACTTATACATTAAAATAATAACCATGAAAATCAAATATATTTTCTTTGCAAAAAAAGTTATTTAAAAAAAAACATAAAAAATTTATTATTTCACTGGACAAAAGTATAGGCACAACTATTTCTACAATAATAAAAACTACTTAGAACATTTATCTAATATTTAGTTGGCAGTTCCTTTTGCTTAATAACGGTCTTGAGCCTATTTGGCATGGAGTGGACTAACTTTTTAGTTATATTTTCGACTATTTTATGTCATTCTTCCACTAAAACTGTTTTCAGCTCAGTTCTATTTAAAATTGAGCGTTTTCTGATTCTTCGCTCCAATTCCTACCACAAATGCTCAATGGGGTTTAAGTCTGGGGACTGCGGGGGGTGTGGCAAAACATGAGCCGTATTAAATGCAAGCCACGTCTTTACGTCATGGGCTGTGTGTTTCGGGTCGTTGTCTTGCTGGAATGTAAAATCTTCAGGTAAGTTTAGCTTTTCTGCACTTTTTTTGACATTTTCCTTAAGAATGTTAAGGAAAACTGTCTTGTACATTATTCCCTCAATAAATACGAGCTCTCCCACACCCGCAGAAGACATACAACCCCATACCAAAACACCTCCGCCGCCATACTTTACTGTTGGTAAAAGATTTTTTGCTTCATATACAGTGTTACGCTTTCGTACGATTTGAACACGTTCTCTCTCAGTTTATTTGCAAGGACGACCACAGTGACTTGCATTTTCAAAGTTTGTTTCGCCTTTGAACCGATTTTCAATTGTCCGTGGTTATGTAAATGTAAAATTATTTTGCGCTGAGATTCAGTCATTTCACTTTGTTTATGACACATTTTTAAAAGATTATAAACAAAATTAGTATATTCCAAACTTTTTCAACTTTTCAATTACTTAAATCAATAAAAGATTAATAACGGAATATAACAGCATGTGTTAAATGTAAAATTGTTGCCAGATTATTAAAATTAAAATAAATGGATAGATGCCTAAAAAAGTGTGCCTATACATTTGTCCATTGTAATATAGAACTTTTTGTACATTTTATCTGCCAACGGACTAACTCATCTTTCTACACGAATAAAACTGCTACAGTCTTGAAATATACAGCAGAATGTAATAGATTAATAGTAATATTAATATAAAAAATATTCCTTCTGCTTTTAATACAATCTTTAAATGTTAAATGGCTGTTGTGCCTATACTTAAGTCCATCACTGTATGTTCAAGTCTTAATCTTTTTTATATACGTGTCAGCTTATAAACTAGTAAAGTACTCGGTATGAAATACCGAGTACATATTCTTATTAAGAAGAGTTGCCAATATAATTCCACAACATCTTCCTTTTTCTAAAAAGATATATAAAGCAGACCACACACTGTCAACAAATCGTTTCGATCGGTCGAAATTTCGACAGATTGTCATGTGTGTAGCGTGGTTTGCATACAAATCGAAAATTGACAAACATTTTTGTCTTTCTTGCGATCGGTTGCGTGTGTGTGGCGTAGTTGACGATTTTCTGTTCGCATTACAAGGGTAAGTAATTCCTCATATGTTTCTGTGTTCATTCTTAGAAAATTTTTGTACACTGCAGGAGCAGATAATGCACTCCATTTAATAAATTTATGTTCGAAAACTCATCTCGCCTTTTTAACCACTCCTGCATCCAAACTGAGCGATATTTTTTCCTCTTCCTCTCCTCACTTTCACATAAATAAATACCATATATGGCTATTATTTTCTTTCCGCGTTCCATCTTCACTTGCCGGCAAACAACGTGCAATTAAAATTGTCAACCGATCGACAAGTGTGTGGCAAAACGACTTTCGACCGATCGAAACGATTTGTTGGCAGTGTGTGGCCTGCTTAAACTTAAAAATACTTTACAAATTAAGCCTAATAGGCGGTATTATTCTTTTACCATATTTTGATCTACAACTTTCAATTTGATTATTTACATTATCATTGTTACTAATATTTTCGCTACTATTATTTACAATTCCATGATTTATAATCAAACTATTGTTATGGTTTTCCTCATCAATTTCATAATACACATTCTCATCCTCTTCACAATTTAAATTATGATTTTTTCATTTTTCAAAAATATATCCTCACCTATTTCAACAGGTTTCAAATTATTAGCATTTTTATTATAATTCTGAGATGCTTTTGTTTGTTTCTGTTTAAAAACTTTTCCAAGTTCTTCCAAATTCGACATTCTTGGTTTTAACATATTCGAAACCATTGGTATTTTTGTTCGCAACTTTCTACTCATAAGTAGTTCCGAGGGACTTGGTAAATCATTTTTTGGAGTAGAACGGTATTGTAAAAAAGTCATGTAAGGATCTGCACCAATTTCCTTGCATTTATATAAAATATTTTTAATCGTTTGAATCGATCTTTCTGCAAGACCGTTAGAATGAGCCACATATGGACTTGAAGTAACATTATCAATACCCCAGTCAGTGCAAAATTGACCAAAGTCCTTCGAATTAAAAGGCGGTCCGTTATCGGAAATTAAAATTGTTGGTATGCCATCTCGAGCAAAAATTGATTTCAGTTTTGTTATAACTTGCATGGATGAGTACCCTGAACTCAAAAGTTCAACCTCAAAATATTTTGAATAATAATCAACGACTATTAAATACATTCGTTTGTCAAATTCGAATAAATCACATCCTAACTTGTACCAAGGTAAATTAACAATTTCGAGATTTTTAATTTCCTCTAGGATTTGCATTTCTTTACTTTAGGCAGATATTACAATTCGCCACCATATTGCAAATATCGCTATTTATGTTTGGCCAATATATGGAACCCCTCGCTAAATTCTGACAACCATTTATTCCCATATGCCCCTTATGTATATATTTCAACATCTTTGATCTCAAAGATTTTGGTATTAAAATACGTTTATTTTTAAATAAAATGCCATGTATCTCATTCAAATCATCCTTAATTTGATAAAACGGTTTAAGTTCCACATCTATCTGTTTTTTATTAACTGGCCATCCATTTTTTATAAAACCAATAAGTCTTTGAAAAACTTCATCGTTTTTGGTTTCATTTTTAATGTTCTTGTCACTACTTGGTAATGCAACTTGACACATTAATGAATTACGTTGTAAATCAATATCCTTATCAAATTCCGACAGAGCTTTCTCCCCCAATGGAGCCCTAGACAAAGTATCTGCAATAAACAAATCTTTGCCTGGTGTTAAATAAATATACAAATTTTTAATAGCGCTCGCTTCTTTTTAAATTAAACAAAAACATTTAATATTTTTTCAAAGTTTATTTCAAAGTGTTATTTTTTTTCCAAAGTTTCAATGCGATGCGCTTTAAAATTATTTGTCTTATTGCGTTGTGCTTTGTTTCAAAAATCGACCGTCCAAAAAATATTTTTAAAAAACTGCCATCAGCATATGCCTATCTAATTAAAATGTTGTCTACGTGACTTCTTGTTCTGGCCCGTTAACAAAAACAATTTATAATATTACCAATATGCAAGCAAAGAAATTATGCAAAGTTATTTGTATATAAAAAGTAATAGTATTAGTGATACGTTTTTAGAACGACATAAATATGTAAAAGGAAGTAATAAATTCTCCATTAGTTTCTTTAAGATGACAATTACTCTTAAAATTTTTACAAGATTATTTATGTTGCGCTGCAGACGGTAGTAACATTCCCTCGCCTGTAAACGAGTATGATGAATCGAGTTTACCATCAAAACTGCCGACGTCTAGCCACTTTAGCTACCGGTCGTCGAAACATACCCGATTTGGTTTTCACCGTTACGCTTCTTACTTGACCATCTTTAGCAACCAGCGTTTCCATCACAATGCCTTTAGGCCAACAATTGCGAGGGAGATCTTGATCAGCGATCACAACTGCGTCTCCGATATTAATTGGGGGCTGTTGGGCAAACCACTTGCTTCGTCTTGAAATTATTGGTACATACTCTAGTAGCCATCGGCGCGAGAACTGGTCAGCAAATTTTTTGGTTTGGTACCATCGCTGTCGCAAATCTGCATTCTCTCCATATATGGGCTTATAGCCGTCGGAATACCCGATTAACAAATGATTCGGTGTAAGAGCTTCATCGTCGGTGGACTCAACAGATACGAATGTGAGAGGACGAGAGTTTATGATAAACTCGACTTCATATAATGCGCTTCGTAGGCTTTCATCGTTGAATTGCTTTGAAGGAAAAATTGAGTAAAGCACTGTTTTAATGGTTCTCACTAGCCTCTCCCAAGCTCCTCCCATGTGTGGAGTTGCAGGCGGATTATATTTCCATTTAATTTTTTAAAATTTTATAGACAATAATGTAAAGTCTATATTTTTGGTTTCGTCACACAGGACTTTTTCTGCGGCCTTAAAATTTGTTCCATTATCCGTATAAATCTCTCTCGGTGAACCACGACGTGCAATGAAATTACTAATTGCCATGATGCACGAACTTGTGTCCAGACTATGTGCCACTTCAACATGCACAGCTCTAATTGTGAGGCATGTAAAGATCACACCCCAACGTTTTTCCCGCCGCCTTCCCACAGCTACAAAAATTGGTCCAAAGTAATCTATTCCAACGTAAGTGAACGGGGGGTAGTGGAGCCATTTGTGGCACTTGCGGCTTACCATCTTTATTTTTGCAATATTGGCACATGCGACGTACCTTTCTGTATAACACTCGTAGATGAGATATGTAGTATTTGCTGGATATTTTGTTAATGATAGTTTCGTGCATTTGATGATGAAAGATTTCATGCACTGAACGGACCAAGAGCAAGGTAATATGATGAGAATGCGGGAGAACAATAGCATCGTCATGGTTATTCAAGTATTCTTCTCTGCCTTTGCTTCTTATTAAGCCGTTTTCATCTAAATACACATTTAATTTTGTTAATTTGCTAGTTTTTACAATTGGCTTACCGTGCTTGAGGCAATTGAGTTCTTCAGCGTAGTCTTTGGACTGTGCGAATTGCAAAAGAAATTGTTTAGCTCTTTGTATCATTTCAAAAGTGACAACATTCGATTTCATGGATGCATTGACTTTCAGCTTCTTGATGTACAGAATAAAAACGGCAACTGAGCGGTACAAGCGGCGCCAGTTTGAAAAATACTCAACATTTGGTTCCAATAAAGCATCGGACTTACTAATAACAAAAAGGCATCGTTTCAGTTCGGAGTCAACTCTGCTATCAGACTCTGATGTTTCGCAATTTGGCCATGCGTTGGGATGAGATAGCAGAAATTCAGGACCAGAAAACCACAATTCAGCATTTGCTCGCGCAGAGACCTTCGTTGCGACATCAGCGGGATTCATTTTGGAGGGCACCGATTTCCATTGTAATACATCTGACGACTCAACTATTTCGCCAACCCTATGCATGACGTACTGCTGGAAATTTTTAGGGTCCATTTGCAACCACTTAAGCACAGTTTTCGAATCTGTCCACCAAAATTGCGATGTTGTTTGTATGCGGGCCACATTTAGTACTTGATTAGCCAAACGTACTCCAATTACAGCCGCTTGCAACTCCAACCTCGGTATTGACAACGGTTTGAGTGGCGCCACCTTCGATTTTGCGGCTACCAAAGCAACGTTAACTTCTCCGGCATGTTAAACACGTAAGTAGGATATAGCTGCGTAAGCGTTTTCGCCAGCGTCAACGAAAGTGTGAAGTTGCACGCTACTTGCTTTCTTCAGAAATGGAGAATAACATCTCGGAATTTCGACTGAGGTAATAAGCTGTATGACCGATTTCCAATGACACCATTTTTCGAAGAGATTTTCGGTCAATGGTTCGTCCCAGTCGATACCAGAGCGCCATATGTTTTGTAGCAGTATCTTGAGACCTATAGTAAAGCACGAAACAAGCCCCAGTGGATCAAAAATGGACATCAGAACTTGCAGCGTCTCTCTTTTGGTCGGCACCACGGGTTCGTTTATGACGTCACGACGCAATCGGGCGAATCTGCAAATGTACTTGAACATGTCATTATTTCGCTCTCAATACATACCTAGAACTTTTGTAGCGGATCCCCACTCTTTGGAATTTTGTGTGGTTGTCAACCCTTCTGCAAATTGCTTCAAAAGACGTGTAGAATTCGAAGCCCAATTGCGAATGTTGAAACCAGCTGCGGCGTGAATCTGCTTTACATGCATCGCGAGCTCAATGGCAGCCGACTCGTCATCCTTGCTGTCGATGAAATCGTCCACATAATGATAGTTTTGCACAGCTTGTACTGCTCGTGGAAAATCAGCTTTAAATTTTTCAGCATTTTTATTGCGAATGAAGCGTGCAATAAAAGGAGCACAGCAAACCCCGAACGTTAATGAGCGCTAGGTAATTGGACGGTACTTCTCGTCACTCTCGCTCCACCATAGAAAATGCTGAGCGTACCTATCGCTGTCTCGCACGTTTGTTCTATGAAACATTTCTTCGATGTCGCCACATATGGCGATTCTGCCAACTCTGAATGCAAGCAAAACTTCTACCAACGGGTTCAATAGATCAGGCCCACTCAGTAGAAAATCGTTAAGTGCCACATTGTTTGCCTTAGCAGCGGCATCCCACACTAGTCTCATTTTGCCGGGTTTGTTGGGATTGGTTACGATAAAAATTGGTAAATACCATGTTTTAGTACTCTGCATTGAACTTTCGCCACGTGAAAGTTTTTCTGCGTATCCCTTTGATATTAAATTATCAATTTGCGATTGGATAATCGTCTTCAGAGCCGGATCCTTTTCAATCTTTTTGCGTAAACAAATTGATCTTTTTAAGGCAGGACAACATCTTTGTCACGCCACGTCAAGCCAACTTCATAACGGCCATTTACTTCCCTGCACGTCTCATTCAAGATTTGTGTAGCGCGATTATCATCAGCTGATAATAGATGTGATGATTTAGGCGCTTCCATGGCGAAGTATTCTTTTACTGCTTCATGAAGTTTTTCGAAATCCTTTTGACAATCGCACATATGAACGTTCAGTTGAAATTCGCTCACATAAGAATTATCGCAACCTTGCAAGGTCTAACCAAGGCGCATTTTAGAAGCGATGGGCTGGTTCCACTTGCCTTCTCGGATTTTTAAGGGTACGGCCAACTTCCAATTATTAGCTCCAATTAAAATTTTCGGTTTAATATTTTTGTATGATTGAATTGGCAACCCTGCCAAATACGGGTATCGCTGAATTATATCATTGCTATCTAATGTCTGCGCTGGAAGATCAACGCTATTGACTGTGTGAACATCTTTCAGCTCATATTTGTGCCCACTAGTTATATTGGAGACTTCGATATTGACTTTCACCGATTCACTCTCTTCACGTATGGTATTGCCAGTCCACCGTAAGCATAGGGGTTCTTTTATGCCTCGCAGGCCAAATTCATCAAAAATATTTTTCTCAATGAGGGTTACAGCGGACCCTTCATCAAGAAATGCATATGTTGTTATTATTTTGCCTTTTGCATGCAAATTAAGTGGCACAATTCGAAAATATGGCTGTTGCTCTACACCACTGTTGCTATGCGTATTCAGTATTGCATTTTGCGATGAGGTGGAAGTTGTTGGCTTGTTTTCTGCTGAAGACTGTGTCGGCCCAGCTTCTTTGTGCTTATGAAGAAGTTGGTGGTGTTTAGCTGAACACCCATCTATGCCACAAACTTTGCTCAAAAAACATTTCTTGCGATGTAGACCAAGACACTGTCGACATAAATTTTTCTGGCGCACATATTCCCATTTTCGATCCAATGAAACACTTTTGAACTTTTCGCAATGCGGTATCTTGTGACATTCGCTTTGGCAAACAAAACACTTAGCAACTTGCACACTACGCTCAGAATGTTGTTGTTTATAATCATCATGCTCTACTATTGTGTGCGTGTTCACTGCACCGCTGTTTTTGAATGGCGCCAAGGTCACGACTGTGCTTGCTGCTTCTGCGAGTTGATACAACCAGTCACTAAAAAGTTTCACTATAGGCGCCCGTGGATCTTTTGGAAACATGGCCCAGTTTAATTTATGAGTATTAGGGAGCTTTTCGACCAGCTCTTTTACCAGAAACGAATTGTGAAGATGCATATCCAACTGGCAACCCTCAATTGTAGCGCAAATGTTGCGGACGCAAAGCGCAAACTCTATAAGAGATTCCAATTTATCTTTCACTGCTGGCATATTACGTGCATTGTTCATTGCACGCTCGAGAATATGTTCCGGACGGCCAAAACAAGGACGTAGAGTTTGAATGATTTCAGGGACCATTGATGGTAAAAGCAATTTATGTTTAACCATATCTCTAGCTTTACCTTTTAGACATGACTGCAGGCGTATCAAATTTTCAGCATCTGAAAACCCTGCTACCGCTGTGGTATTCTCGAAGCTGTTTATAAATAAAGGCCACTCATCGGGATTACCATTAAATAGCTTGGCGTGCTGTTAACTGAGCTGGTGTTGGTGTTAAAGTCATCGCATTCATTTGACTGCACGACGCAGAAACGTCTGCTGATTGAGACAATATTTTGTATTTATTGTCTAAATATTGTTGTTGGAGTTTCATTTCCTCTTCCAATCGTTCTAACTGCAAATTCCGCATGACAACATAATCTTCTGCACTTGCTGTACCAGGTACACTTGGTTGTTGTTTTTGTTGACACCCAGTTGTTCCAGAGAATACAGCTATCGATCTTGATGCATACGTTGCAAAAATTGGCAGTCCTGAAACAACAACAGATGAGTAAGGCTGAGCAGACATTATATTGCTTACCATTGTAGGAATATTTGTTATTGTTTGATGAGTTTTCTTTTTACTAGAAAACATAAATTGCGCTGAATGTTGATGTTGATGTTGTCGATTGCATATATGTATGTTTTATCTGCAATAGACTCCGATGTAGGTGATGATGTTGCGCTTGGTAAGGCAATCGTGGATGCAACTTCTGTAGCTCGATCTTTATTTCCGTTGATTTCGCATAAATCGCGGCACCAACTTCGGTCAGCCACCGTGCTATCTACTGCCACACATTGAAAATGGACCAATTATCACACTGGTCACATTGAACCATCTCCTCGCTATCAACTCCATAACGTTTTTGGCAATGATTATTGTTCATTTTGCTTTCTTATGTTTCGATCACTTTGCAAATTAGCGCGAATAAGTTTTTATTTAAAATAAATAATTTTAAAGAAATGTTAAATAAAAAACTATACAAATTTTTAATAGCGCTCGCTTCATTTTAAATTAAACAAAAACATTTAATATTTTTTCAAAGTTTATTTCAGTTTTATTTTTTTTCCAAAGTTTCAATGCGATGCGCTTTAAAATTATTTGTCTTATTGCGTTGTGCTTTGTTTAAAAAATCGACCGTTCAAAAAATATTTTAAAAAAACTGCCATCAGCATATGCCTATCTAATTAAAATGTTGTCTACGTGACTTCTTGTTCTGGCCCGTTAACAAAAACAATTTATAATATGTATTACCAATATGCAAGCAAAGAAATTATGCAAAATTATTTGTATATAAAAGGCAATAAATAGTATTAGTGATACGTTTTTAGACGACATAAATATGTAAAAGGGTGTAATAAATTCTCTATTAGTTTTTTTAAGATGACAATTACTCTTAAAATTTTAACAAGATTATTTATGTTGCGCTACAGACGGCAGTAACACCTGGCTTATAAACCAATGTTAAATTGTACGATAACAAACGTAACATGAATCTTTGTAGACGAGTAGGAATGCTATGCAAAGGCTTATTAAACAATGGAACTAGTGGTCTATGATCAGTTTCGACTATAACATTTCCACCATAAATATATTGGTGGAAACGCGTACACCCATACAAAATAGCCAATAATTCTTTATCTATCTGCGCGTAATTAATTTGACTATCCGTTAGAGATGCAGATGCATATGCTACTGGATTCCTATCATGCATAATAACTGCCCCCACTGCGAATTTTTAAGCGTCAGCTGATAACGTTAGTCCTACTGCCTTACCCCGTTCTAGTACTCGACATAAAATCTCATTATGTTCCTTTATACTTGGTGCATGGATTAAAAAGTCATCCATATAGATCACCAAACCTGGGATATCTCCAAAAAGATTTATCATTTCAGCATGAAATATTTCAGGGGCTGAACTTATACCAAATGGTAGACGCAAAAATCTGTACCTCCCAAAGGGGGTATTAAATGTACAAAGCTTAGACGATTCGTCGTCAAGCTGCACCATCCAGAAACCCGAGTTTGCATCTAACAGGCTAAAATTTTTCGAACCACTCATACGTGATTTACATTCATCTATTGTTGGAAAATCAGACCTAGGCCTCATTATCGACTTGTTTAGATTACGTGGATCAAGGCAAATCCTCAAACTACCGTTTGATTTTGTAACCAGAACAATGCAATTTACCCAATCTGTAGGTTCCTTAACCTCAGTTATTACATTTAATTTTACCATCCTTTGTATTTCATTTTTTAAAGGTTGATGTAGGCTAAATGGTACACGACGTGGCGGATCAATAACAGGCTGAACATTTTCCCAAGTTTTAAATTACACTTTTCCTTAAGCAGACCTAAACCATGAAACAAATCTGAATATCTTTCCAAAATTGCGTCACAACTTACTGTGTTGACAGCTTTAATTAAATTCATTTCCTGTGCCAATTTTAAACCAATGACAGTACAACAATTCATATTAAGTATATAAGAAGACGTAGGATATAATACATTTTTATAAGCTACACTTATGCTCACATAATTAAGTCATGGGTATGCAATGAAATGTTTTTGTAGTTTTTATCTTAAACCTATTTCTTCCGATTATAACCTTACTATTTTGTGCAACCCTGCTATGGTAGCAGTTGTTTACATTGATTGAAGCAAAATTAAAAATTTGGATATTCCCCGAAAAATATGGAAAACCTCAGAAAGGTCATATGCGCTGTGCTCACATAATTAAGTCACCACGTGAGCAAATTAGTGTTTTGAAGATTTTTTTTTGCGGTTTAAATAATAAATAAATTAAAAACAACTAAATTAAAAACAAATAACATCAGCTGAAATGCTATGGGTAAACAAAAATAGTTCAAATTCGGTTGAAGAGAAAATAATATGGGATTGTTTCCAAAGATACAATAATATTGCAAAAGTAGTGGAGATTTTGAACCTTTCACGGGGTAAAATTACAAATGCTATTACGCATTACAAAAAATATGAAACTTTTGAAAATATTCCGCGCCAAAAACCGAGAAAATCGACTTTAAATGATGACAGACGCAATGTAAACCTGAGTAAAACTGATCCTTTTTTAACTTCGTCGCAAATCAGAGCTCAAATGGAAACAGATTATGGCGTAAATGTTTCGTTGCAGAACATAAGACAACGTTTGCAAGAAAACAATTTGCATGAACGAATGGCCAGGAAGAAACCGTTGGTTTCCTTGAAGAACACTAAGAAGCGGCTCCGATTTGCGGCTGACCAACTTGCTAAAGGCCTAAATTTTTGGAATTTAATTGTTTCGAGCGACGAATCCAAGTTTAATGTTTTTGGAAATGATGGTAGACCATATGTGCGATGTCCTCCACTTAAGGAATTGGATCCAAAATACACCAACAAAACTGTGAAACACGGTGGCTCACCAGTCATGGTGTGGGGTTGCTTTACCGCATTCGGTGTGGGTCCTATAGTCAAGATTGACGGTATAATGAATGGGGAAATGTATAAGAATATACTAAAGGAAAATTTGGCCACCGAATATAATGACAATTTGTCGCTTGCGTGTATTTTCCAACACGACAATGACCCGAAGCATTGTTCGAAGGTGGTTAAGTCGTGGTTGGCAACACAGTCCATCAAACTTCTGGAATGCCCGCCGCAGAGTCCCGACTGAAACCCTATCGAGAACTTGTGGGTCTTAATGAAATGAGTCATTGCAGCACGAAAACCGCCAAATAAGGGCATGTTATGGAAAGTTATCCAAGAGGAGTGGCACAAAATCACTCCAGCCAGTGCGATTCTCTTGTAGCTAGCATGCCAAAGCGATGCTCCGCAGTATTGAAGCAAAAATATTATCCTACTCAATATTGAGGTAAGCTAATGAAAATGTGGGACTCTCGACAAAATTTATTACTTATTTCTACAATTTCAACTCAACCATTTTTTTTCAGATGACTTAATTATGTGAGCAGCTCTTTTTGGCTAATTTTCAAGTTTTTTAATTTTTTTGGAATGAACCAAAATTTTGTAATTTTTAATTTCAGTGTAAATTGATTGCTAACATATAAGAATAATAAAAAAAAAAAAAATATTCGAATTAAAAAAAAGGGTTCACGTATTTTTGACAATAATGCCGAGTAGCATACTAGTGACTTAATTATGTGAGCACAAGTGTATATCAATAAAAATTTTACCAACTACTGGTAGTTTTTCACCTCTAAATGTTACATTATTATAAGTTTTATTTACCATAGTGATACCTAATGTTTTAAACGTATTCACCGACATCAAATTGGTTTGGGGTCTAGTATCTACTTGGCAAATGATTTTTCTACCCTCTACTTCAACATTTACGTTCCAGATGTTTGATGTATGTTGTATTTCGCTTACTGAACCAACAAAGAGATACTCATCTTCAGAATCTTCTTCGTTTACATTTTTGACATATTTGTAGTTTTTTTTATTGGCATTACTTCTCACGAAACACATTTTTGCATAGTGGTTCATCTTTCCACATGCGTTGCAAACTGCACCCGCTGCCGGACATTTGTATTTATGCCTTTGCCCGCATTTTTTACATTCAGCAATATTTTGTTGTTGCTGATGATAATTTTGTGGTTGTTGTTGCTTTTGAGGATAATTACTTTTATTAAAATGATTTACAGCTGCTACCATCGGTTCATTTGAAACGCCATTTTGAAAACTAGTTAAATTTTGTTTCGCCATTTCAATGCTTTTCGCAATTTCCAAAGCCTTTTCCCATTTAAGATCACTGTCACTTAACAAGAGTTCCTTGATGTAAAAATATCCTTTAGCAAACTTTCACGTAGTGTCCCAAATTCACAAGACATACTCAAATTTTCCAGAATTGTTGCGTACTGCACAATTGACTCCTCCATACCCTGACGACGCGTAAAAAACGCATGCATGGAAATATTGACTTTTGGAATGAAATAGAGCTCAAACTTTTTGAGTAAGTCCACATACTTAATATCATCCAATTCAGCATTAAATGAATTGAAAATTGGCAATGTATCTGGCCCCATGTTGTGCAATAATAATGCCACCTTCCTTTTATTAGGCTGCGCGTCTAAATTTGTAGTCAGAAAGTATATTGTAAACTGTCTACTCCAGTTTTTCCACTCCACTGCGTCATTTGAGGCCTTAGTATTGAAAGACGCCATTACAGTAGACATTGTAAAATTTTCCTCCGCCTTTAGTACTTTATTATCTGCTGGCATATCTTTGTTTTTATTCACAAACTTACAATTCTCCACTTTTTATATTTCTTAATTGCTCTTAAACTTGTTTTATTTATTTTTAAAATTTTTTGAATAAAACTTTTAATTATTTAATTTTTTACAAGCTGAACCCCACTTCTGACACCATATTGTATGTTCAAGTCTCTATTTATTAATGATCTTTTTATACCCTATACCACTATGTGGTTTGGGTATAATGACTTTGTGCTGCTGTTTGTAACACCCAAAAATATTTGACCTAGACCCATCTTTAATTATACCGATCGAATCAGAATCACTTTCTGAGTTGATTTAACAATGTCCGTCCGTCCGTCCGTCCGTCCGTCTGTGTGTCCATGTAAAGCTTGTAATCAAACTGCAGGTCGCAAATATGAATATATTTTGATGAAATTTGGTATATAAGCTTTTATCGGCTATGGGATGAACGCTATTGAAATTGGTGAGAATCGGTCCATGTTCAGACCTAGCCCCCATACAAATTACCCATATGAAATCGACATAAATTGCCATAAGATCCAAATTGTCATATAGATCTTACGCAAATTGGGTTTGTATGCGTTCATTACATCCACTAATGAGTAGTCCAAAAATGATCCCTTTGACCCCATATAGATCTGCTTCCCGATCTTCAGTTAAATCTATTAAAAAACAAAAATATTGCACTGATTCTTCTCAAATTTTGTTTGTACATATTTTTGCAAAATACAAGAGACTTTACCAAACATGATCAGGATCGGTCCATTTTTGGACCTAGCCCCTTTATAGATATAGCATCCGATATGAACTTTTTTATATCTGCAGCCAAAAAAATTAATAAAAATCCCACTCAAATTTGGTTTTTGCTTATTTTCTATGTCCAGTTAGTTGGGACTAAGAGATAGGGTTTCTAAACGCATGGTATAGGGTATCGTATAGTCGGTCTAGACCGACTATAATTTTCTTACTTGTTTATATTCATACATGTCAGCTTATAAACTAGTATGAAATACCGAGTACATATTCTTCTTATTAAGAAGAGTTGCCAATATAATTCCACAACACTATTATGAAAATTTTTGCAAATAAAACATTTTTCCTTTTTGTTGGAATTATAACATTACTTATTATATTTTTATTTTTTCCGCCAGCGGCACTTTTTTCTAACAATAAAAACACAAATTTCAATTTATCTACTCATCTGTAACATTTATCTCACTTCCTGCCATTGACGAGTCTAAACTATTTTCGGAATCCAGGGGCCAAATATCCGCATTCGATATCGAGCAAAATCAATCGAAATTCCATATTTTGGTTTATTATTTGAAGAACACGGACAAACGCTCGACTACGATTCGCTTTTCTACGTAATCAGAGGAAATAATTCTTCAACTGTGAAAAAGAAAAATTATTCTCAGCATTTTATTTTGGGAAATAAAAAAACTATTTCGATCGAAAAATTTCGATAACGAATGCGGTGATTTGGCTCCAGTTCTTCCTCCGCAGCTAAATTTTTCAATTCTTCATGATTTGTTGACGGTTTCATGGGATTATACATTTCTTCAGCAAAGTTTAGAAACTGAAGGCGTGGGTGTTGTTAGCCTTACACCATCTCAAAAATATAAATTTTTGGACGTTCTCGTTGAAAACTACTCTCTCTCCTATTGAAAGAATGTACAGAATCTTTTAGAAGGCTCCACAACCCTTCAATAATATTTGTGTGTTGACCGGTGGCGCGATTTTTAAAAACAATTTTTCATAAGAGGACGGATAAATAAGAGTAGAATAATAGTAGAATAATCGCGCGATTTAAAAAAAAAAATTGATAATAGGATGAATAAATAAGAGTAGAATAATAGTATAATATATAATGGGTTAATTTCGCAAAAAAAAAGTAAAAAGTGTAGGTAAAATCCCTAATATAATATAAATACCAACATTATATAGATCATTTTATGAGATAATGGGACGTTTTCGAAAAAAAAAATTTAAAAAATACAAAAAAATCATAATGGGTTAATGGATTTCAAACTTTTGAAATACCAAATGAAAGGCACTCCAGTAAGCCAATGATATATATACATACTGCTGAAAGCCGATAATTAAAGTTATGTACAAATCAAGGTCAAAGCTTTGTAGGTCCATAACTCCGAAAATAGGTCCTACCGCAAAAAAAAAATATTTCGCTCAAATCGCACCAAAAGCCCACATCCCCTCCAAAAAAATTAAAGAAATTGGGAAGGAGCCACAAAACTAGACTTAAGGCCTAGTTAGCCATACGTAACCTTAACCAAACGTGTCAGCTGTTTTTTCTGTTACATGAAAAGCATTTAGATCAGCTATCGAACTCAACTGTCACGTAACCGGAACGTCCCAATCTGTTGAAAATAGATTTTTGCTACGTTTGTACATGACATTTGTGAACAGCTGATAAAGTTTGGTTAATTTTACACAGCGACATGCTGGTTCGTTTTTTACGTTCTATACCCTACAAGAACAGTGACGGTCATTTGACCGGTGATATGACCGTCACTACTCACTGAAGTGTCGGTCATCGCGTAGAACAAAGTTTCTATCATTTTATTAAGGCAAATATGCCAAAACTGACCGAAACTTTTGTGTACATGTGATTTTGCATCTTACTCTAACCTATGAAAGTATGTAAACCATATAATATATATCTGAACTGCTCACTCTACCGCTGTTTAGTAGTCAACGATGATAGATATATCCATCATCGCTGACCGGTCATACTTGATGGATATATACATCATCATTGACCGGTCACGCTTGATTATAATGAAACACGACTTATTATTTTTTATTTATTTATTTATTGTATTAAAAATCGAAAATTCAAAAATAGAAATAAACATTAAAATATTAAAAACACAACAATATCACCAATTCCGAAACGTGTCGATAACTTTGAGACAATGTTGAATGTTTAAACAACTTTGCTGACTTTTCACTCGAAACATCCCTCAAAGCGGTTCGTAACTTAGCACTGAATAAATTGACTAAACTCAATAGAAATTTCCGGTAATGGGCCTTAGTCCAATCAGTAGGTTCTTAAAGAAAACAATATATTATAACACATATATATCAACAATTTATATTAAAGCTCACCTTTTGAGTGTTGTGAATTAACAATTTCGGCCAAAACTGATACACTCCATTTGGAAAATTGTTTGTACAGAACGGTGTGTGAGATATTGTGATAATACCTCCATAAATCAATTTGTTCAATATTTTGAGATCTTTATTCTTTTGAAAACTAATTTCATTATGGACGAATTTACGGATACTGCACATTCCTTAATATTCTTCATATTATCAACATTATATTCCAGACACTATATTCCAGAATGGCATAAATTAAAACATTCGAGCCAAATATTAAAAAAACCATATCCATGTTATGGCAACAGACTGAAAGATAGATATAAGGATTAATATAAAATTCTGCAAGGAAGATTTACTTTGTTTCTAACTTGAATTTTTAATAAAATGTCAGTACATTACCTTAATAAGTTCATTTGGTGATTGCGCATGTATTAACAATATATTTATAGTGTCTTCCATGCGCACTTAACTGGAATCATTACGAATCGATTTAATAAACTGTGTCAGCGTTGTTTAACAATTATATTTCTTGTGTATTTTCTTCCAACATGATAAAAAGTCCATCAATAATATTAAATAGATAACCATATTATTTTCTGGTACAGCATTCACAATCGAAATCCAGGATATAACATATTGTCGCACAATATAATTCTTTTCACAAATGCGTTTCCTAAGAGGTATAAAAGTTCTAGATTGAAAGTTTGTGAAGATTATACAGCAATAGTTAACGATCCAACAGGAATAGGCCACAAGCGAGCAAAAAATAAATTGTGGAAGGGTATAATGGAGGGACGTGCCACCACAATTGAGAATGGCACTAACGAATTGACCGACGTATTTTGAAGAATCTTAAAGAAACAATAAAAATTAACGTGAACTTTTAATTTAATTAATTACTTACCTTTCCTAAACCTTAACAAAAACAACTACAACAGCAACAATGACAGTCATATGTTTTTAAATAGAAAAAAACTGCAAGTGTGTTAGTACAAAAATTGTTTATGTGTTAGTTTTAGTCATTCATTTCTTGTAGGGTAATTGCACTAACTGACAACGTTACATTTACGGTACGGATACATTTTAACAACGTGTGGCTAAATAGGCCTTTAAGCCTTCATTTTTGTTCCATGGAACTTTTTCCTACGATAAAATCATCTGTCAAGTTGAAACAATTATTAAGCGACGTTGTATAATATAGTATCAAAAAAGACATATATATGCATCTCTGTTTTATAAACATCTCTGCTTATAATAGGATGAGTTCAACAATATAAATTTCAAAAATTAAGTGCAAAAATTATTTTGAAAATTTAATCCAAACAAATATTTGGCATTATCGATCCTCTTTTTTTATCGCTCGTGATACGTTAAATACTTCAAATCTAAATCTAAGGTTTTGTATCGTTGTTTCTAAAGCCCAGACAAGAACCATTACACGGTTCACACAATTTTTGTTGCTCAACTTTGTAATTCTCTTTTAAAGTTGCCTTAATGTTCACACAGAGAAATTTGTTCAAGCAATTTTCGTTTTCTTTTGCTTCCAAATTCTTAAATTTTTGACAGTTAATTTTATTTAGTTTCTAAAAAAAAAGAATTTGTTATTGGTTCAAACTTAAAAATCTATTTGTGTGAAAAAAATGAAATAATAAATACAAATTATAAAATAAATGAAATAATAATATTAATTTTTCACAGCGATGCAAAGAATGGAAAGAAATGTCAAATAATTACCTGCAGCTAAATTCTTGTTTACAACTACGAATGACACAACAAAACGAGTTGCCGAGTACAAGCAACTCCGTACGAAATACCCTTCTTCTTTCCCCTCTCTCCTACAAACTCAAAAATTGTGGAACAAAAATTGTCGTGTGAACCGGGACATATAAAATACATATACATATTTGATGATAATGGGCGATGTAAACAGCCAGCCAACGAGCCAGCTCTTCCAATTGAAGAATGATGTAAAACTTCTTCGACTCTGCTACTATTGTCATTATTGTTCGTGGAGTTGCTTTTTTTTTAATTTTGGATTTTCATTATTCTTGTGCTAAATTCCTGAAAACAGTTTTAGAAATCATTGACTAATTTTTGTCCAAAATTAATTTTTTAAAACTTGTTTAAAATTAATACAAGTGATCGTCGATCATATTCTTCTATAATGTCTGTTCATAATGTTTTATCTAGGGACATAAATTGTTCGGAAATTTGTGATCTATTTAATTTATATCGGCCACCAAGGGTTAAGAAATAATCGATTGTTTGAAAATTCTCTTCATAGATCAAACTATGCCTGAAATGATCCAATTACAAGGTGCAAAAAATTATGTAATAGTCTTTCTTCTGAGATAGATTTCCAAGTAACTAAAGATAAATTTAAGTTAAATTTATTAAAGTTTTATAACTAAATATATAATTAGATCTAAGTAGTTTGTAAGAATAAATATTCTGTAGATGAATAAATAAATAAATAAATGATAATATCCTTGATATTAAATAGGTATAAATAGTTCCTGAAAAGACCTCAATTACTTTTGTATTGATTGAAAAAAATATATTCAATGTAAATTTCACATTGAACCAAACAATTTATTCTTGAAAAGCTATGTATAAATGTATAAATATTGTATATCTATGTGTAAATTCTTTTCTTTATTTCCACAGTTCGAATCTAACTCTCTTTACGAACGGTCGTGTAAAAAATTAAAGCGCTTAGAGTACAACTATTTAAAATTAAAAACAAGTGTATATTTTTGTTTTTGCAATTGCCTATTCTTGATCTCATTTGAACTCACGTGGTAGACAATCCAGCTTAAAACAGGAATAAGAATTTAGCGATGGCCCGAGGGGCCAAATCTTCATCAAAAAGAAAGCTTGTGAACAAGAAGATGTCAAAACTTCCTTCGGGTTTTGTTAACCCGAACATTGCGTCAACTTCAAGCAACAGATTTAGCCTGCTTGCTGGCCTCAATGATATGGACGTAACGCCCGTATCAAATATTATCGATGTTAAGGAACACAAACCTCCACCCATTGTTGTAGAAGCTAACGCTTCATTTACAGAAATACAAAAGCTGCTTGGTAAGGACTGTATTTTCAAACGTACTTCAATTGGTACCAAAATTTTCGCTCCAAGTAATAAAATGTACGAATGCTACAAACAAATACTTAAAGAGAATAAGATGGAGTTTCATTCTTATGGCTCCAAAGAAAATAGGTTATACACAACCTTTTTACACGGTTTACCCCGCATAACCTCTGAGGAAATCTCCAAGGAGTTAAAAAACTACAACCTATCCCCTTCTTCCGTAACTGAAATAGTCACCAAATTCAGTTCAAACAATAATGCAGTTTATAAAGTTCAATTTGTTCGTAAAAATTTTAATCCAACTGCCTTAAAACATGTACGAACAATTTCCAATATTATAATTTCTTGGAAAAAATACAAATCAAAATCCAGGAGCAGACCAACTCAATGCTGGAACTGCTTAATGTATGGCCATGGGGGTGAACATTGTCATCGTAGTGCTGCATGTATGATATGTGCAGAACAACATCATACAAGTGTGTGTCCGTTTAACACTAATGAAAAAAGACCAGCTGTTTTTACATGCTTTAATTGCAAAAAACATGGAAAAGAGAGAACTGATCACTCTGCAAACGACATCAATTGTCCGTTACGTTCTCTCTATTTGGAAACTAGAACAAAAGTAACTTCCAAAAGTCAAAACAACAGTAGGCAACAACAAAATTTTTCATTTCAATCAAAGGTTGATTTCCCAAATTTAAGTAACAACAACACAAATTGTAACAATAACATTAATAATAACAGCAAAGCTACATATGCTAACCAGCTGAAAACAAACAACGATTTATTTAGCATTGATGAGCTTTTTGATATTTTCACTACAGCTATGGATGATTTGCATAGGTGCACTTCAAAAGTACAACAAATCAAAGTTGTAATGTCAATGGTAAAATACGCCCATGGATTATACTAATAATTTAAACGAATTCAAAATGCTTCACTTGAATGCTAATGGCATTTCAAACTTTTCTAAATTAAAACAATTTGAGATACTAATTGAACGAGAAAATATTAAAATAGCGTCTTTGAATGAAACATTTTTTTCAGAAAATCATAGACCATATTTTAAAAATTATTATGTATATAGAAGTGACAGAACAGATGCTAGAGGAGGAGGAGTAGCTCTGTTAATTCATAAATCTGTCGCTCATAAAAACCTCTTTATATCAAACACCTCATCAATCGAAAACATCTCAATTGAAGTTATTATAAATAATAGACCTATTGTTGTATCTTCGTTATATTCACCAAGATATACCCATAACTTCTGTGCTGATATCTTGAACCTAACACCTTCCACCAAAGAATATATAGTTTTTGGTGACCTAAATGCCAAACATTGTTCTTGGAATTGCCGTTCAAATAATACGGCAGGAATCGCACTGAACAATCTACAGCAATCAAGCAATTTTTTCATACACTATCCTAATAGTCCAACCCTATTCCCCCATCAACAAAATCGCGAAGCATCCACAGTCGATATTATTTTAAGCAACTCCACTTTAAATATAGATGTAAAAACAATGGATTACGAAATACCATCAGACCATCGCCCCATTATATGTACACTTAAAAGATCAATGGCCTTGCAGGTTGACCTCAATTATTATGATTATAGTGCAACCAACTGGAACATTTATATGAATTTTTTAGACAATAAAATTACATTATTTTCCGATATATACAATACCAAGGCAGTAATTGATCAGGAAATCCAAAAATTTATAACTGTAGTTTTTGAAGCAAGGGATGCGTCTACACCTAAAATAACTCAACAAAATAATTACACATTACCAGAAAGTACTGTGAAATATATAAAACTAAGAAGAAGCTTTAAAAGAAAAAGCCAACGATCTTCAAATATAGCCGAGCAAACTTTTTATAATCAATGTACTAAGTTTCTAAGCAACATGATTGATAAAAGTATTAATTCGGAGCGCAATAAGAAATGGTCTCAATTATTATCCAATTTAAAACCAGGTGATAAATCATTTTGGAAAATAAGCAGGAACTTGCGAGGAAAAGGAAAAAATCAAATTGCTCACTTTAAAGTTGGAAATACAAAAATAACATCTGATAAGGACAAGGCTGAAGTCCTGGCAAATACATTTGTCCAAGCAAACAACCTCACTTCGAACTATAACCACTCGGCAGATACACTAATAAATACAACAGTTAATAATTTTAAGAAGGAAAACCCCAGTTCTGAATCTGCAATTTATACATCTCTTGAAGACGTAATGAATATTGTCTCATCAATAAAACCCTCAAAATCCCCTGGTTTTGACAATGTTCCCAACCTGCTCTTAAAGAAACTACCACTCAAAGCTCTAAAATTACTGGTTATAATATTTAACAGCTGCATCAAACTCAACTATTTCCCAGACCATTTCAAAAACGCTAAGGTTATAGCTGTCAACAAACCTAGCAAGCCAAAAAATAACCCAAATAGCTATAGACCTATTAGTCTATTAAGTAACTTTGGTAAAATATTTGAAAAAATTCTACATTCTCGTCTTAGTGAATTTGTAACGACCAATTCTATTGTTGCTAAAGAACAATTTGGATTTAAAAAAGGACATAGCACTACTCACCAAATAAACAGAATTAAAAATCAAATAATCACCAATAAAAACAATAAACGTTCAACGGGTGTAATATTGTTAGATATTGAAAAAGCGTTTGACACCGTTTGGCATAATGGCCTAGTATTTAAACTTCTTGATGCAAATATACCAAAATATTTATGCAAACTTATTTCAGATTTTATTCACGGCAGAAACTTTAAAGTTGCGATTAATAATGAAACATCATCTCCAAAAACCATTACCACAGGGTTACCTCAAGGATCAGTCTTGTCGCCATTGCTTTACTCGATATATACATCTGATTTCAAAGTCCCGAAATATATGAAAGTTGCTTACTACGCAGATGATACTGCGTTAATTTCTTCAAACAAACTTACAAGTGCACTCCTGAAGAAAATGGAAAAGGGACTTGTAAAATGCAGTAAATATTTTCACAAATGGAAAATCAAAATTAATCCAAACAAGACCCAAGCAATAATTTTTCCATTCAACAAATCTCCCAAAAGACTGCCAAGACGTCATCTTCTTATTGGAAATAATACCATAAATGTACTTAATCATGTCAAATATCTCGGAGTTGTCTTGGACAAAAAGCTTACTTTTAAACAACATATTATGGCTACATGCCAAAAAGCTATAAATTCATTTAAAGCATTATGGCCACTGCTAAATAGAAGGTCATTTCTAAACCCCAAAAACAAAAACCTACTCTTCAAAAGTGTTATAAGGCCAATATTAACATACGCGTGTCCTATTTGGAGTGACGCTGCCAACTGCCACCTAAAACGCTTACAAATTATACAAAACAAATGTCTTAAAATGATAAATAAAAAGCCCTGGAGGTATCCTACAAATCTTCTTCATGAAGAAACAGGTTATGAAAAAATTATCGATTTCATAACAAGGATTAATAACAATTACTTTGCCAAAATTGAAAATTCCTCTTACCCACTGATAAGAGAATGTAGAGAATTAACGTAAAATTAAAAAGAAATCACCAAATTGAAAAATATGTGCTTATAGAGGTCTATTATTTCTAATAAACCTCCTATAAGCACATATATATTTTCAGATAGTATTTGAATTTATTAAATCATATAAAGGTTTTTTTTCTCCCATTTTCCTTTAAAAATCATTAAAAATAAAATAAAAACTATTTAATATCTTTAGATCCGTTATATTATTTGTTGCAATATCTATATGTAAAGATAAGATCTCATATGTGAATATCAAATTTGTTAAAATATGTAAATAAAGGATGAATATATAATTGAAAATTGAAAAAATTTTCTTTATTTCCTTGTGATTCTTTCTACATATGTATATGTTTGTTTTCAATCTACATATCGTCACCAAAAATGCAAAATAACGTATCATCAAAGAAATCAAAATCGAGTTTTTGATTGATTATGCTTTATTTGATGAAACTAAATGTCTCCAAAATTTTACACTTCTGCGTCCAAAAACCACGATTTTATAACCAAAATTAAAAAATACGTATCATCAAGTGCATGTATTTTATTTGTATTTATTTATTAAAATTGATTTTCCATTACAACAAGACACAGTATCTTATAAATTACAGTAATGGAATCAGATAAGTTATTCATTATATTTAACATTATATTTATAAATTACAGTTGAAAAACATTAAAAAATCAAATAAAATCTATTAAAGTATTGATATAGAATTTTCTAAACCCTATTGCGTTGCATGTATTTTGCATAACATTAGGAAGTTGGTTCCAGAGACGAATAGTTAGAATAAAAAATTGACATTCAGAGGCATGGTCCCGGTATTTAAATTGAATTATTCGATTTCCTCTGGAAGATCTTGCGAACCTTAATCGTTCAAAAAGATATTTTGGAGCCTTTGTTATAATAATTTTATGTAGGAATATAATGTTTTTGAATTTAATATAGTTGTCGAAAGACATGTGTAAGACATGACACGCCTGTTATCCCTAGAGTTGCAACCTGTGAAAACCTCAGATGCATATATTAATGTTGGTAAAAGATATCTTTTAGCAAGTAGCAATCTTATTTTCGGTGGAGTAAAGTGCTGTGTTAACCATAAGCTTCTTAACATACTATAAATTCTGCCACAGGATTGATTAATATGATCTGACCAAGTCAGAGTTCCATTAAACATAACACCGAAATTTCTACAGAGTCCACGATGTCAATTTTAGAGCCCCCAAGGAAGACATTTATCTCATTCTCCAAATGCATCACTTTCTTCTTTATTATAATACACTTAGATTTATTTGGATTAAGTCGTAAGCCATTTGCCGTGCCCAATTCAGAATTCGTTTGAGATCATACTTTAGTTCTTGGGTTTTGGAATAATTAAACCTTTGGTACTACTTAAATATAGCTGAATGTCATCAGCGTACATCTGAATCTTAGAGAATTTAATTTGTTTTGGAAGATCATTGGCATATATTGAATAAAGTAGTGGTCCAAGGATCGAGCCCTATGGTACCCCTCTTATAACTTGCAGTGAGGGGATTTTATTCACTATCTGTAGAAACAGGTTTTTTAAGTAAAACAAATCTGCACACAATTTCAATTCTATTTCGTTCACAATGATACGATCACTTTGTTTACTAGCTACCAGTAAAATAAGAAAATAGTATTATAATACAGCGTAATGATGAATTGTACTTCTCAATTAGTTTATTTTTAATGTGCCATAAGAAGTTCGGTTTGTGCTAAGAAAAACATGAATATATGTTTCCCAGGGCGAAGCTTCATCATTGCACTATGATTAAGTTGAGCTCCGCGACTATTCATAATATGAATAGCTCGTGTCAAAAATTTTTGGTAGTTGGGAATAGCGTTTGTGTTAAGAAAAGCATAAATGCATGTTTCCCAGGGCAAGGGTCGATCATTGCACATTGATTGAGCTGAGCTCCGCGGTTATTCTTAATGTGGATAACTGTTGAAACAAAATTTTGGGAATGGCGTTTGCCTCCGTCCCGACATTAAATAACAAATTTTAAAAGTTTATTGTAATTAACATTTGACAAAAAATAGTATTTCTCTAAACACCAATTTTTTTACAAGGTAAATAAATATTTTATGGTTTACCTACCTACTACTTTTGAATGCAACTCTTAAAACCATACTATTTTTTCAACTCTAAAAATTTCAGAATTTTGTAAAAATAAAATAAAATACCGATTTATTTTAATATGCGCTTATTATGGATATACATATACAGAATATATGAATATTATTTATAGTATTTTGATATTGGCAACAGTAGTATGTATCAATTTGTAACATTTTGTGATGTTATAAAAATCGCAGAATATTGATATTGATTTTATATAGTTTATTTTATTAATTAATTAACTTAAATATTACACCAAAAAATATTGATATTGATGAATTTTTATATTATTAATACAACGACCACAAAAACAACATGCACAGCTATGACAAAATACAAAATTTAGGAAAACAATATAGGAAAACGTCATATTTTTTTTTACCTTTTCAGTGATTTCTCGGCACCTATGAAACCTATTGTCATGATTTAAAAACAGGAACCTTCTCATGATGTTAGTGAATCATTCTCACCAAAAACAAGCGCCCTAGCTGCCCTATTGAAGGCGTTATCACAAGAACACATATTCAAATCATATTTTCTCATGACTTTTTTTAATTCTTCGCTCAATTCTCGGGACCAGATTAACCGATTTGGACGATTTTAAATAGCAAACTTCTCAGGATGTTAGTGAATCATTTTTTATACCAACGAGCACCCTAGCTATCCGATTGAAGCCGTCATCGTGATTTCCACAGACGGACAGACGGACATCGCTATATCAACTTCGCTTGTTATAAGGATCACAAATATATATATTTTATGGGGTCCAGATTTTTTTTTCTAATTATTACAAACGGAATGACAAACTTATATATACCCTCTGCACACTGGAGTGGAGGGTATAAAAATAAGCATAAACCAAATTTGAGTGGGATTTTTATTAATTTTTTTGGCTGCAGATATGAAAAAGTTCATATCGGATGCTATATCTATATGGGGACTAGGCCCAAAAATGGACTGATCCTGACCATGTTTGGTAAGGTCTCTTGTATTTTGCAAAAATATATACAAACAAAATTTGGGAAGAATCAGTGCAATATTTTAGTTTTTTGATAGCTTTAAGTGAAGATCGGGAAGCGGCTCTATATGGGGCCTATGACTAAGAGTTGTCCCACAGGGATCATTTTTGGACTACTGATTAATGGATGTAATAAACACATACAAACCCAATTTGACTAAGATTTATATGATAATTTGGATCTTATGGCAATTTATGTTGATTTCATAGGGGTCATTTGTATGGGGGCTAGGTCTGAACATGGACCGATTCTCACCAATTTCAATAGTGTTCATCCCATGGCCGATAAAAGCTTATATACCAAATTTCATCAAAATATATTCATATTTGCGACCTGGAGTTTGATTACAAGCTTTACATGGACACACAGACGGACGGACGGACGGACATCGTTAAATCGAATCAGATAGTGATTCTGATTCGATCGGTATAATAAGAGATGGGTCTAGGTCAAATATTTTTGGTAGTTACAAACAGCAGCACAAAGTCATACCCAAACCACATAGTGGTATAGGGTATAATGAGCAATAGGCAATAACATTTGTTAAACAATAGTAATATATAGCATTAGTAATATCAAAGTTGATTAATGATTTATGTTTATTATTCAAGAAAAAGCAAAAATTGTCGTGTGAACCGGGACATATAAAATACATATACATATTTGATGATAATGGGCGATGTAAAAAGCCAGCCAACGAGCCAGCTCTTCCAATTGAAGAATGATGTAAAACTTCTTCGGCTCTGCTACTATTGTCATTATTGTTCGTGGAGTTGCTTTTTTTTTAATTTTGGATTTTCATTATTCTTGTGCTAAATTCCTGAAAACAGTTTTAGAAATCATTGACTAATTTTTGTCCAAAATTACTTTTTAAAACTTGTTTAAAATTAATACAAGTGATCGTCGATCATATTCTTCTATAATGTCTGTTTATAATGTTTTATCTAGGGACATAAATTGTTCGGAAATTTGTGATCTATTTAATTTATACCGGCCACCAAGGGTTAAGAAATAATCGAATGTTTGAAGATTCTCTTCATAGATCAAACTATGTTTGAAATGATCCAATTACAAGGTGCAAAAAATTATGTAATAGTCTTTCTTCTGAGATAGATTTCCAAGTAACTAAAGATAAATTTAAGTTAAATTTATTAAAGTTTTATAACTAAATATATAATTAGATCTAAGTAGTTTGTAAGAATAAATATTCTGTAGATGAATAAATAAATAAATAAATGATAATATCCTTGATATTAAATAGGTATAAATAGTTCCTGAAAAGACCTCAATTACTTTTGTATTGATTGAAAAAAATATATTCAATGTAAATTTCACATTGAACCAAACAATTTATTCTTGAAGAGCTATGTATAAATGTATAAATAATGTATATCTATGTGTAAATTCTTTTCTTTATTTCCTTGTGATTCTTTCTACATATGTATATGTTTGTTTTCAATCTACATATCGTCACCAAAAATGCAAAATAACGTATCATCAAAGAAATCAAAATCGAGTTTTTGATTGATTATGCTTTATTTGATGAAACTAAATGTCTCCAAAATTTTACACTTCTGCGTTCCAAAAACCACGATTTTATAATCAAAATTAAAAAATACGTATCATCAAGTGCATGTATTTTATTTGTATTTATTTATTAAAATTGATTTTCCATTACAACAAGACACAGTATCTTATAAATTACAGTAATGGAATCAGATAAGTTATTCATTATATTTAACATTATATTTATAAATTACAGTTGAAAAACATTAAAAAATCAAATAAAATCTATTAAAGTATTGATATAGAATTTTCTAAACCCTATTGCGTTGCATGTATTTTGCATAACATTAGGAAGTTGGTTCCAGAGACGAATAGTTAGAATAAAAAATTGACATTCAGAGGCATGGTCCCGGTATTTAAATTGAATTATTCGATTTCCTCTGGAAGATCTTGCGAACCTTAATCGTTCAAAAAGATATTTTGGAGCCTTTGTTATAATAATTTTATGTAGGAATATAATGTTTTTGAATTTAATATAGTTGTCAAAAGACATGTGTAAGACATGACACGCCTGTTATCCCTAGAGTTGCAACCTGTGAAAACCTCAGATGCATATATTAATGTTGGTAAAAGATATGTTTTAGCAAGTAGCAATCTTATTTTCGGTGGAGTAAAGTGCTGTTTTAACCATAAGCTTCTTAACATACTATAAATTCTGCCACAGGATTGATTAATATGATGTGACCAAGTCAGAGTTCCATTAAACATAACACCGAAATTTTTACAGAGTCCACGATGTCAATTTTAGAGCCCCCAAGGAAGACATTTATCTCATTCTCCAAATGCATCACTTTCTTCTTTATTATAATACACTTAGATTTATTTGGATTAAGTCGTAAGCCATTTGCCGTGCCCAAGTCAGAATTCGTTTGAGATCATACTTTAGTTCTTGGGTTTTGGAAATAATTAAACCTTTGGTACTACTTAAATATAGCTGAATGTCATCAGCGTACATCTGAATCTTAGAGAATTTAATTTGTTTTGGAAGATCATTGGCATATATTGAATAAAGTAGTGGTCCAAGGATCGAGCCCTATGGTACCCCTCTTATAACTTGCAGTGAGTTTGAGATGGAGCTACCATTAGCAACAGATTGGGATCTGTTTATGAGATATGACTACATGAGTCCAACTGCCAATGCATAAAAGTTAAAAAACTTCTTCAGTTTGAGGCATAAAATTGAGTGGTGCACCGTGTCAAATGCCTTTGAGTGGTCCAATAAAACCAAAAAAGATATTTTACCATCATCCATTTTGCTTCTTATCTCCTCAACTACATCAGATAAAGCTGTTATACAGCTATGTTGGGGTCTGAAACCGGATTGTCGTTCTCTAAGTAAGTTGTTGTCGTTTAAATACCTAAAGATCTGCCTGTGTAAAAGGTGCTCGAAAACTTTTGAGAGATATGGAAAAATTGCAATTGGGCGGTATTCGTTACCCGTTTTTGGTACTGGTATAATTTTGGCATGTTTCCACTCCATTGGAAAGATGCTAGTAGTGATTACGGAGTTGAACAAGTACATTATGTAACGGACAATCCATGGTAAAATCATTTTTATAAATCTGGGGTGTATATTATCAAGGCCCACTGCATTCGATTTAATAGGGCAATTCCATATGTGACGGAATGACATTTTGAGTTGTAGAGTTGTAGTTAAGGCTATTCCACAAAGCTATTTGCAATTTAAAATTCAGTCTTCGGTTTGAAAATGATTGTTAATGATTAAGAGATTAAAAAAAAACTCAGAAACAATTTTTTCACTATTTTATTCTTTCATTTTTGAGTAATTTCGCATTGTGTGACGGAATGACATTTTTGCTACCATGGCTCTGTCCTGGTATTAAAACCTTGAAACTTTTGTGATTTAAGAAGCTAATCAGTTTTTAAACTAATGCATATTTTACATATGATATATAAGCAATATAAAATTATGATTTAGAGCAACTTACCTGTAATAGTGTTGAAGTTATTAACTTTCATTTGACGTGACGGAATGACTAAAGTTTCTAAAACATGTATTAAAAGAAAATTGAGTAAATAATAATTATTTATAATTATTTTATTATCTAGAATACTTGTAAGAAATTACATTATGTAACTTGGAATATATTTTAATATATTTTTAAACTCAATTCATATAAATGAAAAAAAAAATTTTTTTCATTAAAGTTGACATTTTTATGGAATTTCCCAATAGCATTGAAACGTTTAAGTATCTCTGTTAGTGTTACGCATTGAAAGTTAAATTTTGGAATGTTTGGATTGTTAGATGGACAATCATCATAGAATTCATTATTTACGGCTGGTAGAGGAATATTTACAAAAGCTTCATTTAGCGCATTAATGTCAACATTCATTGATTGATTAATTGTCTTATTTATTCCAACTTCGCGTATATGCTTCCAGGTTTTTTACTTCCAATAGCTGTATTAAATTTGTTAAAATAATAAGAAGACTTATCATGTCTTATTTTGAAACTACCGCTTTCCTAGCCATCTTATATTCGTCGTGATATTCTGATGTTCTGTAACGTTTCCACTTCTGATACAGATTATCACAGTGTTCTATTAGCATCTTGGTTTCCATTGTAAACCAAGGTCTATCTCCACTTTTGACAGCTTTCGTTTTGATGAGGACATGTTTTTTGTAAATTTCTAAAATTTTACCATTAAGAAATGACAGTTGTTCTCCAACAGTCGGTAAATAGAAAATTTGATCCCATGGAGTAGAGCAAAGATCATATCCCAAAGCCAAGATATCAATATTATCAAAATCACGATAAGTAAATGTTTGGGGTCAGGTTTCTGTTGCAAAATCGTATGATAAAAAGAGTAGATCGTGCTTCGAGAATGCTGGTGCTGCTAACTGATCATAATTAAGGACTTTACTTTCATTGCTGGTAAAGAAAAGATCAAGCAAAGTGCTATTTGTCGACGTGAGGTGTTAGGTCTCGTTGTGTTGACAGCTGACAAGTGGTATAGTGGTAAGATTTGAGTCATCGAAAAGATTGTTATTGAAATCACCTGATATAATGACTTCGGAGTACGACATTGACGAAAGCTCCAGCTTCGTGATAAGACATTCAAACTTTATCCGTTTATGTGGACTGTATACACATCCAAGAAGAAGCTTATCATCACGACAGTTTACGTCTATAAAAACATATTCCACGTCATTAGCTACGTTATATGTCCAATTTAATTATATGAAATATTATTTTTTATATAAATTGCGACACCACAAGCATGCCCACTTCTATCAGAACGAAAGACACAGTACCCCTTCAGTTCATAGATATTGTCGCTAATATTATCACAGAACCATGTCTCAGAAACACATATAGCGTCAACACCCGAGTTTTCAAATAAAAGTCGAAACTCATCAAGTTGATTGCATAAACTTTGTGCATTTAAATGAGATTAGCCAGGATACGTACCATGTTATAATTACCATCTCTGGAGCCAACTTGTTCATATGATATACTTGTCATAATGACATTCTAAAGCAACGCAATAAAATTTACATTTATAAAATTTAATAATAAAAAATTTAAACAAATAAGTAAATAAATAAATTTAACAATAAAAGACAAATTTTGCAAAATTTTAAAAACATATGGAGAAACGAGAAACATATTTTAAACAAGTAAGAAATTTATAGTCGGTCTATACCGACTATACGATACCCTATACCATGCGTTTAGAGACCCTATCTCTCAGGCCCAACTAACTGGATATAAAAAAATAAGCATAAACCAAATTTGAGTGGGATTTTTATTAATTTTTTTGGCTGCAGATATGAAAAAGTTCATATCGGATGCTATATCTATATGGGGACTAGGCCCAAAAATGGACTGATCCTGACCATGTTTGGTAAGGTCTCTTGTATTTTGCAAAAATATATACAAACAAAATTTGGGAAGAATCAGTGCAATATTTTAGTTTTTTGATAGCTTTAAGTGAAGATCGGGAAGCGGCTCTATATGGGGCCTATGACTAAGAGTTGTCCCACAGGGATCATTTTTGGACTACTGATTAATGGATGTAATAAACACATACAAACCTAATTTGACTAAGATTTATATGATAATTTGGATCTTATGGCAATTTATGTTGATTTCATAGGGGTCATTTGTATGGGGGCTAGGTCTGAACATGGACCGATTCTCACCAATTTCAATAGCGTTCATCCCATGGCCGATAAAAGCTTATATACCAAATTTCATCAAAATATATTCATATTTGCGACCTGCAGTTTGATTACAAGCTTTACATGGACACACAGACGGACGGACATCGTTAAATCGAATCAGATAGTGATTCTGATTCGATCGGTATAATAAAAGATGGGTCTAGGTCAAATATTTTTGGTAGTTACAAACAGCAGCACAAAGTCATACCCAAACCACATAGTGGTATAGGGTATAATGAGCAATAGGCAATAACATTTGTTAAACAATAGTAATATATAGCATTAGTAATATCAAAGTTGATTAATGATTTATGTTTATTATTCAAGAAAAAGCTCTTTCAGATCATCAAAAAATTTTATTAGAATTGGGTTATCTGAGTTTTCATAAAGCAAAATAACGTATCATCAATAGTATTAAATAAGCACTGATTTTTTTCTCATTATTTATAAGTGTTCATTTCGTTTACCGTTAATAAACAAATTGCAATATTTAAAGTGAATAAATAAATAAAAAAAGTGTGGTAAAAATAATTAAAATGTGTTCTAATATAGAAAATAGTTATAAAGAAAATGTAAATAGTTCCAAAAAAATTAATAAAAGAGAAGAAAATAAAAAAACCGTAGAATGAAAAGAAATTTGAAGGCGTTTCAAGGGGAAATGTTTGTGAAAGCATGCTAAGAATATGGGACCATAAAAACTTTATGTAACCAATAAAATTGAATTTTCCAACAAAAAGCGGATTTACGTAGAAGATTATCGGCGCGCCGCGGCGTGCAATTACAAAATCATATTTTTTGAACAATAAAACGGTACGCCTGCAAGTATGTAGTGAAATGTTTATGTCAATCTAAGACATCAGAATCAATGGTTAAAAATTGGGTGAATTTCAGTGAATTAGATGCTACACAATTGGGCCCGCAAAGCCAAAAACTTTTAAGAAATGAAGCCAAAAGTAATTCAAGCCAAGCAAAACAATACAAAATGCGATTAAATTATTTGAACAAATGGTTAGAAGTGGCCAAGCTGGTGACTCATTACCTTCGTCAATATACAAAAAAGCTTTACTTTCAGTCTGATTTTAAATCATACAAACTTGTATATGAAGTCTATTTCCAGGAATGCGAGTCAAACAAAGAAAATAGAATCTCTCCCATGTCTTTTCCAAATTTTATTGAACCCAAAAATGATATGTGTAACACTTGTATATCATATGAATCAAAAGATTTATCACAGGATCAGTATGATAGCCACAGAAAAGAAATAGAGAACATGAGAAAAGCAAAACGTAATTATATGGAAAGTGCTAAGATGGGTTTATGCTTACTGCTTTGTATAGACATGCAAGCAGTAAAACTTATTCCACAATCAAACGCAAATGCTTCGTATTACAAAATGAAATTGCAAATTCACAACTTTACTATTTATAATGCCATCACTTATGAATCCGACAATTACGTCTGGGATGAAGCTGAAGGAACTCCTGTTGCATCTACTTTCGCAACAATTGTAATACGAAATGCAATCCTTCATACGCCAAATATTCATCATTATATTATATATTCTGATGGATACTTTTATCAAAATTTGAAATGTGGTGTTATCCAATTCTTTACTTTCTTTCTGTATTGAAAAAACGTTACTCTTGAACATAAATATTTAATTGTAGGGCATACACAAATGGAATACAATTCAACACTTATTCAAAGAAAGATTAATAACAAACAAATTAATTTACCATCACTACTAGTTGACCTCATGAAAGATTCACGAAGAAACCTATTTCCTCTCAAAGTTCATCATCTACAACATGATTATTTTCTTGATTATAAAGCTGTTCCCAAGCGGTACTCGACCTGGTAAATATACATTACCAGACAATACTTTTAAAAATTAAATGTTTCCCACTTCAGGTAAAAAGTTGGAGACCCCGTAGGTAATATTACACGTGTTTTGGCGTATGAATCAACCGGAACAATTTATTTTAAAATCAATATTAATGATGATCGCCAGGTTCTTCCACAACGGACATCAATAACATTCGAATCTACTGTGGCTGGCCAATTACATTCCCAACGAATAAAACTTCCCAAAAAGAAATGACAGCATTTGCAGGACCCAAAGTCTTTGCTTCCAGCAAACTGTTATTCGTTTTATGATAATACTCCTTTTCAATAATTAATTATTTAAGTGTTAGCGCCATTCATTTTTAATTTACATATGTATTTAAAAATTAAAATAATATTGTGTGTTTATTATATTTACTTAGTATGTTATTTACAAATGTGTTTAAATTTAAATAACTTCAATGAATTATCTTATTTTGTTTAAACAATTTCTTATTATTTAAAAAATTAAACAATGGAAATTTAAAAAAAAAATCTTTTTTTTTATTGAACCTGAGATTTTACTAATACGAGTATTTCAAAATTGTTTCATATTGTTAACGTTTGTTTCATTTTATGCTAAAACATTAGCATTGATTATACATCATTTTGTTTCAGAAAACCCAAATGCAAAATAACGTAAGACACATAACTTGAAAAATACTTCAAAAAATGTTTTTTTCTCTATAAAACAATATAGAAAAAGTTGTTTTTATATCTGAAATATTTTGAATTTTACAACGTTTTTTGCTTCTCCTGTAAACTTATGAAAAGTGATGTTACGTTATTTTGCATTTGACGATATAATGGTGGTACTGATTGGCAGTAACTCTTATTACGTTGTCACTATATAGTTTTTCTGTCAAAAATGTTTGAGTCATAATGCATGGGTGATGTTGTTTGCATTCTTTTTAGCGATCATAATGCATAAGTTTAAAGGGAAGTTTGCAGTTATCATACACACATTTTCAGTCAATCATTTATGCATTCACAATGTATTCTTAATCATCTGCGTTGCTGTGTAGTCTTTAAAACTGCAATCGCTGTATTTGGTTACAGAGCGCGACTGCGTTCATTCATCAAAACATAAAATCATATTGTGCATTGTGTCTGTGGTAACTGAATTAGTTACTGTGTACATGTAGGGAATAAAAATATGAAAAAAATTTGTTTTCTTTATATGGATTAGTGTTTGCACTTTCATAAGAAACCTCTGGGCATGCCTGCTCTATATGCGCGTTTCATGAAATGAATCATAATACATTTAACAAATCAAAACTTTGGGTACGTTCGTAAATGCAATAAATTTGTGCATCAAATTTACAATGAACAATAAATCTTAACGATTTAAAGAACAAAGCATACGAAAATATAGCAAAAGAGATGGGTATGATGGTGGAAGTTTACGCTTCGACATTTTCAAAATGAAATCGCAGTGGCATGTGTAAGTGCAAATGCTAATGGCGAGAGATTAGACTAATTCGAACAAGAATGATGGAATAAAGATTATGCCATCCGAATGTTTTCCCCTTAGATGACGTCACGTGTCTGTCGCAAGGGTTACCAAATCTGTTTCATGTGTGAAAATTAAAAAAATCTTGCGAAAAATGTATGTTTTATGTGATAGTTGGCAACCCTGCAATTAAAATGACTGACAGTTCTCAAAAAAATATTAAATCAGTTATTGTTATAAATTACATATTTCGCTTTATATTTTATTTAAAACAATATAAATATAATTTAAATTATTTAAAACATTCTGTAAAGTGTGTTAATAAGTTGCAGCATAAAGAAAAACTAAAAAACAAAAAGGCAGAAAAAACGTACACATGCGGTGTGCAGTGGGCAAGCAAAATAGAATATAATAGATTATATATTTTACTATCGCTGTATCCTTTTACAAGTTCCCGAAAGATACAGCACAAAGGAAGCTTTGGGTATTGTTTTGCAATCGATGCATTTCCGTAGATGTTAAAAAAGGAAGAATTTGTGTCTTACATTTGAAACAGGAGGATTTTGAAAGAAATATGAAATTTGAAATGGATAAGTTATCACAAATTTAATTTTAACAGTTCATTAATTTATAATTATGAATAGAATTTACCAATCAGCGCACACGAAAATTGAAACCGGGAGCAGTTCCGACCATAGAGGCAAGCGCTATTGCAAATGAAGCACAGACCAATGGCCTTAAAAAATTTGTTCAAATATTATTTAGTGTTTTAGTGAATTTAAAATAAATTAAATTTATAAAAATAAAATTTTGTTTCTAACAAATAATTTTAGGAGAAAAATAATAAATTGTCCCACTGTTACAATGTTATTGTTTATGTACATATATGCATACACATAAACATAACAGTTTGACAGATTAAAATTATTAATAAGAACACATTTGCGTGACGTCACGTGCCTGACCGGCGTAGAAAATTTTTATAGTGTCCGCGGGATGGCGTAATCTTGTATTCTCTCATTCTTGGATAATACGCATACAGCTGTAATGGCAGTGACAGTGGCCCGTGTGTGACGGGTGTAACGGGCGGGTTACCATAGGTTGCCATCGAACGTGAATTTTAGGAAGTTCTTAGTGGTGAAAACTGATCTTTTGACATTTTTTTTTGATAAATGAAAATATCGTTAGCTAGTCCACTGGCCAACCTTTTAAGCTCTTCGTGTCATGCGGAGTCTTTCCCTCTTGCTGGAAGGTTATCAATATCCAACCAATCACTCACCGCCCAATTGCAATCTGCTTTGCGCTTAACTGGTGATGGAGAGCATAATTAATTTCCATCTTGTCAACTATCTAGAATCCAACTTTTTATTGGTCGACAGTATGGCTTGTGTAGAAGTCGTTCTATCGAAGACATGTCAGCTTTTCTTTGTGAGCGCTGAAGTATGGCACGGTGCAATAATATCAAAGCTTATTGCATTTGGGGGCGGCATAATAATGGCACATAATACGTGTTGTTATTGATGGAGTCTCATGCAATGAGTTTCAGCTTAGTTTAGGGGTACCCCATGTGATCAATTGTAGTGTTTACCAGTATTACAAGTCAGTTGTGAAATTTTTTTATCCGTACATTTTTGTTATATTCTTTTATCATAAAGAAAATTGTGATCTGTGATTACTACTAAAATAAGCCTGAAATTATTACCTTTGAAAATATATAATTCTGATTTCAAAAAGTTACTTTATTAACATTAAATTTGTAATAAATTGTTTTTGAAATAATTAAAATCAATAAACTTAAAATTACAAACATAAAAATCATAAATTAAATGGAATAATGCATAAAAAGAAACAGACAAAACTTAGTTATACAACAATAACAACACTAAGTACTTAAATAAGAAAACAAAAATAAAAAAACGAACAATCAAGTCCATACTATTTTTACAACAACACCCATTTTACAATAACAACACATAGCAGCCTATATGCAAAATTTATAACGAACAAACAAGTAAACTCTTTTCTTACATTTAACAATAACTATACATTATTTGTAATAAATCTGTCAAACTTAACAAGAAGCGTTGCCACATCTGTTTATTAATATGTCCTGTTTAATAAATACTTGTTCCATTAAGGATGATGGGGAAAGGATGATCGATTTTTGGTCATGAACTTTGTCATCTTAAATGTAGTGGTCTTTCTGGGTTGGTCGGGGATGCTTGATGTCTCTATGGTTTCCAATGGTTTGAAAAAATTAAAATTTTCATGTAATAGTGGACCTGATAAAATTCCTAGCAGTATCTTAATCAAATGTGGGATGTGTTAGCTATTCCATTGACAATAATGTTTTAACTCATCAATTAAATACGGATACTTTCCAAATACGTGGAAGGACTCTGTCATTATTCCGTTATTTAAATCCAGAAACAAGTCTGACATTACAAATTAACGTGGTATTGCAAAATTAAGTACTATGCCTAAATTCTTTGAAAAAATTATAACTGATCAACTATGTCATCAAGTCAACACTTTAATTTCTCCATTCTCAACATGGGTTTCAAAAACGGTGCTCAACTTCAACGAACCTTTTACATCTCACAACAATAGTCAATCGGGGTTTTCTTCAAAGAAAGCAAACTGACGCAATTTACACTGATTTCAGCAAGGCGTTTGATAAAGTCAACCATAAACTTATAAAGAAATTACATCTAATAGGATTTTCTGATCTTAGCATAAAGTGGATATATTCATATTTAACAAACAGAAAGCAAAATGTACGTTTTAATAATACAGGGTGGCCCAAAATTAACAAAGGGGTTTGAATTCGTTATAACTTTTTATTTAAGATATAATTATTAAATTTATTTTTTTTTTAATACAGTATATAAATGGGGAATATTTTTAGTTTAGTTATGAAAAATAATGTCTCGCAAGTGGGGGCCATTTTCTGCTTCGCTCTTTCCAACACATTTTCCATAACCTTTCGCAAAACTTCAGGTGTTATGTTGTTTATTTCGTCGCGTATATTGCTTTTTAATTGCTGGATGGTTCTAGGCTTATTAATGTAGACTTTTCCTTTCAAATAACCCCAAAGAAAACAGTCTGGAGCGGTTAAATCCGGTGAACGCGGAGGCCAATTAAAATCACTTGTACGCGAAATAATTCGTTCACCAAAGATGTCCCGTAAAAGAGCCATTGTGTCCCTTGCAGTGTGCGCTGTGGCTCCATCTTGTTGGAACCATACTTGCGGATGGTTTTCCACGGCTGGCTTAAAAAATTTTCCAACATTGTCCGATATCTGACACCATTGACGGAAACGGCGACCCCGTGTTCATTTTCAAAAAAATAAGGACCAATTATCCTTTCTGATGAAACACCGCACCAAACCGTACACTTAAGTAATTCTCGCTGTTGAACTTCTCTCGTATTTTCCGTAGCCCATATCCTGCAGTTTTGCTTATTAACGAACCCACTTAATTGGAAATGGGCTTCGTCGCTCATAATTAAATTATGAATAAAATTATGATTTTCTTCTGCTTTTTGCCAGAAAAAAACTGCATAATCAAGTCGTTGCTGGTAATCTGTCGGTTTCAATTGTTGGACAAGCTGAATCTTGTATGGAAACATTCCTATTCTCTGCAGCGACGCTCGTGTGAGGCCAAGTTTTGTCGAACGTCTCCTGGTTGATGTTTCTCCATCTTCCCGAATACTCCTCCGTACCAGTTCAATATTGTCATCCGTGTGCACCGTTCGTCCTCTGCCAGCACCAGGAAGGTTCCTTACTGCCCCTTGTTGTCGGTAATTTGCAACCAGACGGTTTATTGTTGACTCTGAGGGTCCAACCTGCACATTAAAGTAAGCACGCTGATTCAAAACAATGGATCGTTGAATTGAAAAATAAAGCTCAATAATTTGGGCACGTTGTTCAATTGAGTACTGCTCCATTTTAAATTCCCCAAGTCTTCTTTACAAAATACGGAAAAGAAAAGAAAAAAAAAATTATAATAAAAAAGTTATAAGCAATTCAAACTCCTTCGTTAATTTTGGACCACCCCGTATATCTTCGAAAAATATTAACATTTTATCTGGAGTTCCGCAAGGCAGCCATCTTGCACCGCTTTTTATTTAATTATTTGTAAGTGATTTACCGCAGGTTATTCAGTTTTCAAATATCCTGATGTATGCTGACGATGTAAATAAAAGTCTTTATGAGTTATAACCATTATTCCGACCATACTTATCTTCAAAATGAAATTTAATGGAGCTGAATCTTAAAAAGTGCAAATATATGCGTTTTGTTCGAAAAGGACCAATATCTGTAAATTATGTGTTAGGCGGCTTTCAACTGGAAAAAGTCGATAACTTCTTAGACCTTGGTGTTTATTAGATTCAAAGCTTAGTTTCGTTTCTCATATTACAATTACAGTAAACAAAGCCAGAGGAGTACTTGGTTTTATAAAACGTTGGTCTAGAGTTGAATGATCCGTATGTAACAAAAACACTATCCACGTCACTTGTGAGACCGATTTTGGAATATGCCTCTATTATATAGGACCCTATCTATCAAACTCATATTGATAGCATTGAATCGGTGCAAAAACAATTCCTACTATTCTGTCTTCGCAGCTTAAATTTTAACCAATTAAATCTTCCGTCGTATAACAGCAGACTCACCCTTGTTAAGCTGCCAACCTTAAAAAGCGGCAGATCTATGCTAAACGTTT